>JAMAJW010000082.1:0-157740 GCA_023628855.1 Coniochaeta sp. PK30-01
GGGGGGGGCCCCCCCACTTATAGAGACTTGTGTTAGCGTTTGGTTGTTGGAATTGGATCTGATATGAATCTCTGGGTTGATGATGATGGAGTGTCGTTAGGAATAAGATCTCACTGGTGGATACTCCTTATTCTCATTGCTTATTCTCATACAACTAGTCTACAGTACTGTGATCGCTGTCAGCATTGTGATCCGCATGTCATGACTAACACTACAATTATTTGGTATAGTACCTATGCTAAGATGTTGGTGAAGGAGTGTGGCGAAGCGTATATACATGGAAGGACACGATGTCCCTTCCCAAGCGCATGTCATGAAAGCGTAACTTTTTCCCCGTCTTTGTCCCCCAAGCCGAACCGATTAGCAATTACAAGAAATATCCCTCCCAAACCCTTCGCAGTACATGAAATAAAGAAAAAGTAATAACTCATGGTAGAGAACGTTGATGACCTCCTTACCACCCGCTGCCAAAGCTACCACACTTGCCCTGGACGGTGACCCCCCGGTTCTGGCTCAGGCAGTCGTTGTACTGCGCCTTGCACTTGCTCACCGCGCCGCTGTAGCTGTCCGACCACCCGTAGCCCGTCCGCTTCTTCACGGACCCGACCGGCTTGAGCTCCGACCGCGCCGCGCGGTGGCCCGGCTTGTTGCCGAACCAGCTGTCCCAGTAGCTGCTGCCACTGTTGCCGCTGCCCTGCGACGGCGTCTTGCAGCCCTGCGCGTACGTGCTGGTGCACTGGTCGTACTGCGCCTTGCACGCGTCGGCGCAGGCGTCGGGCGCCTGGGGGCGCGTGTAACCCCCGCACTTGGTGCTGTCGCTGTCCGTGTACAGCTTGAGCGGCTTCTGGGCGAACTCGGACTTGAGGTCGTTGCACGTCACGACGGGCAGCTCGATGTCGCCCACGGGGTTGTCCGAGTCGTAGCCGTACTGCCAGTTGGTCGGCTGCTTGCAGATGTTGGTCACGGTCGGGATCGGGCACTTGGTGGTGGTTGTCGTCGTGGCCGGCTTCGTGGTGGTCGTGGTCTTCGCTGTGGTGGTGGGAACGCAGGGAGCCGTGATGGTCTTGGTCGTGGGAGGGCTGCCCTTGGGCGGCTTGCTCGAGAAGCAGTCGCTCTTGCCGTAGCCCTTGACCTTGGACGGGCTGGTGGAGCAGTAGTCCTTGATGTCGGAGCACCAGTCCGCGTAGTCGAAGCACTTCATCGAGTCGGGCCACCCGGCGCTCTTGAAACATGCCGCGACCTGGAGCTTGCAGCTTGAGTGGCTGGTCTTGCAGCTGGTCTGGTCGTTCCAGTCCGGAAGCGGGTTGTTGCACCACTTGCCGCAGCCGTACTCGCAAGTTGAGGGAACCGTGGTGGTCGTGTAGCAGACAGAAGTGGAAGTGGTGGCCGGCGTAGACGTCGTCGTCGGTGCCGGCGTCGTGGATGTTGGCTTCGACGTGGTCGTGGGCTTGGTCGACGTAGGGCTCGTCGTGGTGGGTGGCGGCTGGGTCGACGACGTGCAAGTAGTGGATGAAGTGGATGAAGTGGTCAGAGTGCTTGACTGCTGTGTAGAAGACGTCGAAGAACTTGTCGTCGTGGTTGGTTGTTCTGTTGAAGAAGTGGATGAAGTGGATGAAGCGGATGAAGTGGAAGAAGGAGTGGAGGTGGTGGAGGATTCTGTGCTGCTGCTGCTGCTAGAAGACACAGGAGGCGTGTAGCCGCAGGGCTCGATGGACTCGAGATCCTTGGCAACATAGAGACTCAGACGCGAGGGGCCGCCGCACGTCTCGGTGCTGTCGCCCTTGCAGGGCATGTTGCAGTCAGAGTCGGCCACCGGATATGTGTTGTTCCCGAGCACGACACCGCACCAACACTCGCCTTCGTGATTGTCAGCACCTCCGAATCTTAGCTTCTCATAGATGAGGCGAGCTTACCGCTATACTCAGTACCGGCGAAGGGGTATCCGCCCTTCTTGCACTGCGCCAAGCACTTCTCCGTCGTCAGGCCGTCGCCGTTGACGGAATCCTGAGGGTACGAGAGCGCCTTGCCGATATCCGAGTTGTCAAAGTAGCAGCCGAGGGGCGCGTAGTCAGCGACCGTCGTGTCGTCGATGGGATTAAACGTAGTGTCCTGGTAGATAGAGATGATGTTGCCGCCTCCGCAGACCTCGGACTTGTTGCCGGTGCAGGGGAAGCTGCACTGGGACTCGTCCACCGAGGGGCCGTTGACCGAGTTGCCGCAGTAGCACTCGCCGTAGTATTCGAGGCCGGCGTAGCGGAAGCCGTTGCCCTTGCACTCGGCCATGCAACCCTCGACGGTCATGTTGTAGCGGTCCGCGTCGCTATGGAAGCTGAGGGTAGCATCGGGGGTGTTATCCGCGAAGCACCCAGAGTAAACGAACGGCCTGAAAGGAGCAGTACAGGCTGGCAGGTCAATGTGCCACGCCTGGACGTGTGTGAAGAGAGCTGTCGCCGCCAAGGTGGCAGCGAAGGACCTGAGAGCGGCCATTGTGTGCGGAACAGCCTGACTGGGGCGTCTATGCCAGTACAGGACTGGGGAGGGAAAGAAACGAGTGTGCTGTATAGAAGAAGGAAAGACTATAGACCAGACGTCGAAACGAGAGGTTTGAGGTGGGATGATGGACTTCCTGGGTCAGATCCCGGGGTGGATAGGAGATGCCTTTATATGCCCTACCGGTATGGACATCGTGGTCCAAGAGCGCCCTACCCAAGCGGGATGGCCGCCGAGCCAGACTCACACCATGAACTACATCGGAAGTCAGGGAGCTGAGCTTTAGTTCGAGCAGTCGAGGCACTGTCGCTCTCCACTCGGCACGGGTTTCCTCTGGGGTAAGGAAACCCTAGGTAACTGAAAGCGATCTAGATGGGCTCTAAGCGAGGCCGGAAAGGGGAAATATTGGAGTGGTCATGCCGGCTCACTCGCTGAGGACGAGCTCTTTCTTTCTTTCTTTTCGTCGAGGAATCAGCGTAGCCCCTGATTACACGCTGACCATCCGAGCTGACCGCAAGGGTAGCAGTCCAGAGCCTGGTGGATATCATACAGTACGACGACATGTAGTGACAGTCTAGACAGCTTTTCCCCGTGGTGCTATCGATTTTTCTCGCGATGTCCGAGTTGCGCAGTACAGTACGAAGTACAAACAGTACTACTACATACTATCGTACGCTCAGGGACAAAGAAAACAGACGTCAAGGTGGGGGCATCTGAGCTGGTACCTGCATCTGATCCCTGCAGAACCAGCCAAATTTCTGCTCGCGCCCCGGTCAGCGATCCAGTTGGTCACACCAGGGGCACAGGGCACCCATGTCCCAGGACGCATGGGGCGTTGTGGGCACCAATTGTGGGCTGTGGCTCCATTCGACCCCCCCGGGAGCCGAGAAGTTTTTGCTCTGTTCGGGACTGGAAAGGATGACATCGTCTCTTTTCGTCGGCGCTGCTGCAAATTACACTCTAGCGGGGGCAGCGACCAAAGCGTCGAGGTCGAAATGTGCCTCTCTTCTCCTCCTGCATGTGGCCAGTTGTGGCCGTTTGTGGTTTGCGACATGGTCACCAGCTATCGACACGAGGAATCGAGAAGGCGCCGCCGGGTCCTCGAACTTTGCTTTCGCGTATATCCTGCCCTGGTGACAAGTCCATCGGAAAGCAGCTTGTACAGTAATTTGAGCCGCTGCGAGGACGGGCGGCTCCCTTCCCCGATACTTACTTGCAAGAAAGGATACTGGCCGCTCAGGCCATGTAAGGGAGCATGAGACGAGACCGAACACAATATCAGATCGACGTCCCCCCCGGACATCCGTCGTTGCCCCAGTTCAAAAACCACCTCAGCTGTTTACTCGCGCACTCGGCCTTCTGGATACGGTCAGGTCGCCATCGTCACCGTGCTGCTAGGCTGCTCCTGCCTGCATGTTGACTGCACGACGACACGGAACGAAATGACGGTTACGGTCGTAGAGCGAAATCCTCTGCTGCCCTTTTTCATCGTCCGAGTGCCGGCTAGACCCAAAATGCTCCCGTGGATACGACGTCAAGTCCGCACTGGACCCGATGCCGATGTAGTTGACGGTGCCCGTTGGTCATGTTCTCCTCGCTTCTGCTCGTTTTGCCCGCTAGACTTACCTAGTTTGTACTACATACTAGGCATTCTGTGCTGCGACGTATAACGGCTCTGATATTCTTCCTCCTCCCTACCTATCTTTCTTCTCAGAGGCAGAAGCCAGGATCAAGCAGATCCGGTGCCTGCCGGCTCAGGACCATTGAACGCTTCCTGCTTGATGACGTCGAGCGCGGTGCTGAGATTTGTGTGCTCCTGGGACTCGGAAGTCGGCATTTGTTGTCGTGTCTTGTATGTAGCACGCACTGGGAGACAGAACTATCATTCTCCTATGCTGTGCAATGCGTGCATCCAAGCACAGCAGAATGTGACATGTATGCCATTTTCAGCCGTCCATCACATTCACACGTGTGCATTCCGAGGCTCAGCACTGCGTATCCAAAATAGAATCACAACTTGTCAAGTCTTGCCGACATGCAAAGCTACACGCAAAGACTTTCGTACCTGCATTACCCTCAGCCACCACCGTTTCAAGACGAACGCCATGCCGCGACCGCGTTCCTAGCCGCTGGCGCATCCAGCCTCCTTTATGCCTGAGCGTGGCAGCGTCTATCCTCAATGCAGAGACGACCTAAGTTCAAGCACACTCCCCCCTAACCCGTCCGTGCATACGAGTCCCCCCAACCATCGCATGGGGTTCCTGGATGAGGCTCAAGAGAGATATCCCGATATAGGTAAATTTCAGGAGGCAAGAAACGCGTTTCAACTCGCTCAATCGAGTCTGCTTCCAGCATGATCCATCTCCAAGATCGATATCTCTAGATTCCCTCTGGTATCATTGTTTCGTTTCACTGACCTACTGCGCAGACCAAGCACCTCCCCCGTGACGATCTGGTGGTAGCACTCTCCAGTTAGGAAACCCATCGGACGATCAGGGTCCAACCTGTACGTATCCCAGGCGTCCAGGTCCACCTCCACCGAGATCGGATCCGCCGCAAAACCTTGGACCCCCATCGGAACCCGGTAGCTGATCGGCTCCTCCGGTTCGCACAACAGGGAGAAAGCCAACTCAACCACCAGAGCCAGGACAGTGTGAGACATCCCGATCTCCCAAACTGGGAGTATCGCTTGCTTGTACAAGCAAAGCGCACCAGATCGGCAAGGTAGATGGGCCAATGGCCCGACCGCATTTTGTTGCAACCGCGCGAGGAACAAAGAAAAAAAAAATCCATCTGGCCGGGAGTCAACAAAGGAACACTTACGCTAGATAGAACTCCGACCTAGAACACAGAGCTGAGCTTCTAGGGTGCGGTATCTTGGGTTCTAGGTCGGAAGTGTTCCCAAAAGAACATGACATCCATATCCGGCGTGTCTGGTACAGTAAAGTACATCATCCAGACGTCAACCAGCATCCTAGCTTCGGTTATGTGAGATTCTAGCTCCATCATATCGAGATTCTAGCTTCCGATAGTAGTGGCACATTCCAGTGCGTCCGCTCCATTGGGACGGCCGTTGTGTACTACGCAGTATGCAGCATGCGAAGAAAAATGGCTTGCTCAGTTGACACTTTCCACGTGTAGGCGAGTCCCGCCGGGTGCTCGACTCATGCCTAGACGCCAACAAGTTTGGGTAATCCAAAGAAGTTCTCGGGGTACGGTCGAACTAAGGGCCCTAGAGTCGTAGTAGGCCAGGATAACGAATGATACAGACGAAGGCTTTCCAGGAGGACAGTCTGTCGGGCATCTCAGCTCACCATGTCCCAAATACCTGTGCTGATCATCGTTGGACATCACAAGAGCAGCAAAGAACGCGCCTTGTTAGATCAGTGTTTCGATTCAACGTGCTCAATTTGTCCCTCCTGATTAGGCACTGCCTGCCACCTGGCCCTAAGATGAGAAGCCTCGAAAGAAGCGTCACAAGCCAAGCCCCCGTCCTATACCATTCTAAGGTGCATCTTCCGTATACGCTTCTCTCCGTATCGCTGCTCACTGATGGCCGGACCACCGCTTTTCATGCTATTCTACAGATGATCGACCAAATGACCGAAGATGACAGGGGAAAAAAAGAGAGAGAAAAAAGCAGAAAAGCAAATGCCCCCAACTCCAGATGCGGCGAGCGACCTCCCCAGCAGCTCAAGGCAGCAGACTCTTAGCTGCCGCCAGCCTGCTCACGCTTCCACTTCGGCACGTACTTTCCAGGGGCACCCGACGCCTTGAGTGGCTCCGCAGGCGGAGCCGGGGACTCGGTGCGCCCGTTCTCGCCTCGTGCAGAGTCACCGCGCTCCATCGGCACCCGTCCGGACACGGCCCGCGTCCCAGACACGGCCCTCGCCGCGGGAGGTGTATCGCGACCGGAGCCCTCAGAGGATGCACCGCCGGCTTCCTTGGCGGCCACACGTTCGCGCCAGCTGGGCTTGTTGCCGGCCAGTGCGATGCGAGGGGGGCCAGCAGACGGCCGCTCGTTGGAGTCGGTGCGTTCCGTCAGAGGCGTGCCGGTACGCAGGGGAGCCGCAGCAGGTGCTGCGGGCGCAGCGGCGGCAGGCACAGCGCCACCAGCAGCCCTCGCCGCCTCGCGCTCTCTCCAGCTCGGCTTGGTGCCAGCAAGGGGAAGGGGAGGTCGGCCAGACACTTCCGCGGTCCGGTCCGGAATGTCGCGCCTGAGAGGGGCAGCGGCGGCCTTCTCTTTCTCGGCTCTCCGCCTCGCCATGGCTTCCTCCTCGCGCTGCATCTGCAATGCGACGATCTCCCTCGCCTTCTCGCGCTCCTTCTCCTTCTCCTCCCTGAGGCGGGCCATCTCCTCCCTCCTGGCCTCGTCGCGCAGCCTCTGCTCTTCCTTCTCGCGGGCGGCACGCTCCTCCGCCTCGCGCATCTCCCGCTCCTTCTCCTCGCGCTCCCTCTTCTCGCGCAGTCTCCTCTCCTTGGCCTCCTTGCGCCGAGCGGCGACGGCCTTCTCAAACTCTCTCTCGGCGTCGCGGCGGCGCTTCTCGAACTCCTCGTGACGACGGCTCTGCAGGTTCTTGCGGAAGTCCTCGTAGACGGGCATGAGTCGCTGCAACCGATGCTTGAGCTCGACGCTCTCCTTGTGCCTCTCCTCGGCCTCCTTGAGGGTCTCGGCCTTGACTGCCTCGTAAGCAGCAAGGTCGACCTCCCGTTGCTTGGCGTAATCCTCAGGAAGCTTCTTAGCCTCTTCCTTACGGAAAGCACGCTCGAGGTGGTCGATGCGCTTGCCGGTGATGCGAAGCTTCTCGGCGATGCTGTTCTTCTCCCTCTCCAGCTGCTGCAGCTTGATCATGCGGATCTTGTTGCTGTCGAGGTTGTTGATATCCTCACCCTCCAGATCAATGGCATTAGGGCCTATCTTGAGCTCCTTGATCATGGACTCGAGCTCGGCCTTCCGGATCGCCTCGCGTTCGGCGGCCATACGCTTCTGCTCGCGGATCTTCTGCTCCTCGAGCACCCTGTTGGCCTCGGCCTGCTGGAGAGCCTGCTCCTGGAGGATCTTGCGCTTGGCATTCTCCTTCTCCCGCTGTGCGTGGAGCTCGGAGGCCTTCTCCTTGCGCTTCTGGATGATCTCCTTGCGAGCAAGGATCTCATGGTGTTCCTGCTCTGCACCCGCCTTGGCACGGGCCAGGGCAGCGTCACGGGCCTTGATGCGAGCTTCGTTGAACGAGGGATCGATGTAGTAGCAGGTGGTATAGAGAGACTTGGCGAGGCGCGTAAGCTGCGAGCGCACAATCTCAGACGGTGTGCTCTGCAGACGTTGCACAGTGCCAGTTTCGCTCTCGGCGGAACCGCCACCGGACCCGGTGTTTCCTGCCTTGGACGAAGAGAACACATCGGCATCAAAGCTGAGCACGCCAGTGGCGTGGTCCATACGGATAGCCAGGTCGCCCTTCTTGTTTCCGTTCATGATGAACTTCTCGATCGTGGCACGGGTGACCTGGAAGGGTTCCGGGAACACGGCGAGGCTCTCCACGAATGAAAGGTCGACAGTCTCGTAGACCTGAGACAGCTGCTGGAACAGACGTGTAAGGATGACCTGCTGCAGAGGGAGGATGTACTTCTGCATCTCCTCGTCCTGGCCAATCTGAGCCAGGATGGGCGAGATCTTCTGGCAAATCGAGAGAGGATGGAAATCGACCTCGAGGATGTTGTAGAGCTCGCGGATTTCCGGGCGGGCGCGGCGGAGAAGAGCCTTGGACAGGGCATCGCGGAACAGACCGGCACGAGTAGGAGCCTGGGACATGCCGAGGAGGTGCGTCAAACGCGAGTTCTTGTTCTTGCGGGCCTCGTCGAAGTCGACCATGGCACCCCTGGATCTGGAAGTGCTAATGACGGGAATCGACAAGGCAGAGAGAAGGACAAACGAAGCGGCCTTGGTGAGGTCTGCCTCGGTGGCGGGAGGGTTGTCGGACTTCTTGCTCTGACCGCTCGCGACAAGGGCGGCGGACTGGCGGAGGAGGTTGTAGTACCTGGCCCAAGCAGCGGCGTGGAAGAGATAGTTCTCGCCAACGAGGAAGATACGGGTGAGCTTCTCGTAGTAGTTGGCCATCATGATGTTCTTGGGCGGCCGCTTGCTGAGGTTGAGGAGGGTGTGGATATCCTCAACACTGCGGAAAGCCTCCTGCCAGAGTTCCAGCTCGACAGCGACGTTGAGCTGCTGGAAACGGGTCTCCAAGTGACGCTGGAGCGTATCTGGATCATTCAGGTTGATGGCATGCATCTGAGAAGAGTACTTGGCGGCGGTCTGGACATGGTTACGGAGGAGCTCGCAGAGTCTCCGGAACTCGGTCTTCCTGGTGTACTTGAGGCAGAAGTCGAACGCCTGCATGGCAGTGCTCTGGTAGAGGATCTCGAGACGGGCATTGTTGCGAAGGATATCGAGAACGGTACGGTATGCCTCCCACAGGAACTTCAGCCACGGCGTCACGATCGCACGATCAGTGCGATCGCGAGACTGCTCACCAGAGACTGTGGCGAGGACGATGGACTCTGGGGTTTCGCTGGCTTCGAGATCATCCACGCTGGCTGTTCCCGTGGTCGCTTCAATGGATGCCTGGACCTCGTCGGCCTTTGCCTGGGCGGCGGTGACTTTCTCGGCAGCCAACTCGATGAACTTCTTCAACACAAGCTATATTCGGTGTTAGGCGGCTACTCGTTTCTTTGTTCTCAACAGAGCAACGTACCTCGATTGTGCCGACATTCGTGTTTTGTGCAATGTTCTTGTACTGGTAGAGAGCGTCCTTGGCGAGCTTTCCCTTCTTCTGTTCGACGGATAGCTCGACCAGCAGGAGCATAACAGGCTCCAGGGACGCGATGGGGACATTTCGGGATCGCTTGGACGTGATGTGCTCGTGGAGGAGGTTGAGGGCGGCCGGAGCCTGGTTGACGCCGATGAGCTCATGGGCGCGCTTCAGGACGTTTTCCGGTTTTTGATGCGGTGGGGGAGGCTAGAGACAAGTTAGTACACGCAAAGAGAGCCTTCCAGTCGGCCAACGCCGTGGTGGTGAGACGTCGGCAACCAGAAGGAGAGGGGTACGCCTCGAACAGGCGGCGCCAACGACAAAGATACCACGTACCATGATGGGCAACCCGGGTCTGCAGAACGCAGAGTTCGACGGGGAACTTTTAATAGATTGGGGAGCAGCTCAGGTGCGAGTTTTGATGATGGCGCCCTGGCTGGTGATGCTCCGTTTGAAGGTCTTACGTGCCGGAGGTTGAAGGGATCCAGAGGCCTCGACGTGGAACAGACGCAGGTTTTTTCATGATGGAATTGTGTGTGCGCAGTGCACGCAGGATCTTGGTGCGCTAGTACTATTCGAGACGCGCAAAGCACGTGACTTGGGCACTCCGGCAGCAAATGTTGGCTGTCAGCCAGTGATTCCAAAAGACAATAGTTATGGCGCGCCAAGCTAATAGTGGACGAGATGTCAATAGAAATAGAATTAATCCCCTTTTCAGTGAGAAAAGTGAAAAGAAACAATAATAGCGTCACCAAGGTTTACTATGGCACCAAAAGTGAAGCTTGAACGTTTGCCTTCTCTACGATCTGGAAGTTTAAGGTGGGGTTTTGCGACTGCTGTACCTTGAACGAAAGACCATCGCGGGGCACCGTTGTGCAAATGACTAAGCCACCGTCCTCTGCCACAACTTGCCACAGTCACTTCCGGTCGCTAAGATTGCCCATCCGACATCTCCCATTCCCCTGATCTGATCGTCGTACGCCGAACAATACACGTGTATGAGCTCCCAACTCTCACCCACACTTTAGGAAAATCAGCAATCGTAATCGTACAAGAAGGCCATGTGTCCTCCCATTGAAGGGTCGCACGGCGTGTACCGTTAGTGTAGTATGATCTCAGAGCCAAGAATGGAAGCTGGTGTATTTCTCAGCCTCTGGAGCCTGAGGCAAGAACTTAATGTTGCAGTTTGCAAAAATTCGTGAGAGCCACTTGCTGCTCGTCAAGGATGACCACCCCAATTTCCAAACCCCTGCTTCCAGCCAATCAGTCAGCCTAATTCTTGCTTCGACTTCCACTTTTTTTCCCCTTCTTTTTGGAAAGTCGCGGACGAACACACGGCTACGGGACGGTGAACCAACCTGGGCAATTGCTGAGAGCACAGGCCAACAAACCTCCTCACTAGAAACTGTTCAAGGAGCCCCTTCCCTTCCCTCTCGGCACGCAAACGCACGGTGAACCTTCCCAACCTCGTACTGAACCTTAAACCTTCACTTCTTCCTGCGCCATCGCATCTTGCATCCCGTCTATGATCGAGCAGGTGCAGTCCGATTCAATCGTTGCCCTTTCCATTCGTCATTATCCTGCATCGTCGTTGAATCCCAGAGGTAAGTTCGGTCGATGTCCAACATGCATCTCGCGCGAACACCGATCTACTACCTCGTGATCGTGGTCTCATCGCCTTTTTGACGCGATATTCCAACTATTCTTGACTGCTCCTGGACAAGCAATCATTAGAAAGCACAAGGCTGACCACACGCATCATGGCCAGATACGTCGACCTAGACAGTGGCCGTTCATCGGGACCGCGCATCTCACCACCAACCAGCTCTGCACGACGGGCATCAGGCTCCGGCTCCGGCTCAGGCTCCGGCTCCGGCTCAGGCTCAGGCTCAGGCTCAGGCTCAGGTTCAAACTCCGACCCGACCACTTCAGAGCGCAGAGGCTCGGGCAATCTCGCAGCCCGCAAGGAGACATCGATCTTCGACCTACGTCGTCCTCTTCTCAAACCCGACCCCGAGGATCCCCCCGAGATCCAAGCCATCTTCAAAATGCCCCAGTACACATCCAGAGACGTTGGCGACCCGACGCAGATCAAGAAGAACAAGCAGAGCATGGCTGACCTTAAGCTTCGCCGCCTGACGGAGCTTAACAACCGGCTGCGTGAGGATCTTGAGCGGGAGAGGATTCCCGTCAGCCAGGCTGCCAAGAGGTACTTTGCAATCGAGTATCAAGCATTCGACTCTTCCGTACTGACTACCTCTCTCTAGTATCATCGCATACTGCAACAGCACAAGAGACTACATGGTCCCGTCTGTCTGGGGTGTCGTTCCAAAAGGCGAGGACCCGTACGCGCCACAACAAAGCGGCGGATGCTGCGTGGTCATGTAGTGAAGGCCGTTGCACCAGTTATACCCGGATCCGTACCGCCGCGGCTTAGGATCAATCTTTTTTTTGGAGCGAAAATGTATTAGGTGGGAGGAGGCGTCACAGCAAAGTATCGCGGCGGACCATTCAGGACGATGGTCGCTTGTGGGACTGTCGAGGCGGTTGTGAGAGAGGATCAAAAGCACCAGTTGATTTCGAGATAAGGTATCCCTATCTCAGCACCCGACACCATCGCCACCCACAGCTGCCGCAAGATTATAGGGCGTGTCAATGGAACGAGAGGATGAGCCGACTGCGGATGCCAATACGAACGGCGGGTCATGTTAATGGAGGACGATTAAAGCAGCTATACCTCGCAGTCAGGTCTCCGAGGGCCACGGACGAACCTGGCAGCTCTTCAGCATGTATTATTTTTTTTCTTTTCCTTGTTTCCTTTCTTCTCTCGACTTGCTTGTCTTTGGTACGAGTCTTGTCATTTGTACTCTTTGTCTCCTTTTACTTATAGGGCGGTACTCATCGACTACCATTGGAAGTGGTCACGCGTCCATGAAGCTCCGTTTCTTTACTGAATGGCATGACGATTTTAAACTTCATCCGGTTAACTGATCGTACCATCTGTCCTGATCGCCTTGTCAAATCCTGCTCTGGAACCCTCGGAGCCAGTGTTTTGGGTTCAAAGTACTCGGAAGTACCTTGCTTATCATTGCGGTTCCGCGCACAGGTCCACCAGATACTTTACACACGCCTGCATACTGTTACTTTAGGCTGGAGAGGACCTCCGTCAGAACGAGTCCGTGATAAGGAAGAGACAGGCAGGGAGGCCGTTGCCTCACGAATCGAGGTATCTGTACATTCAGTTATTCGCCTCAAAACGGTATGTAGCAGCTTATATCATGCTTCGCGTACTCGGACTAGCTTCACTGACAAGATACCCATGAGACGCACCTCCTGACCTATGTACAAAACTACAAGGTAGACATAGACCGAGCCACCACTCTGTGACGCCTGAGCAATATGCCGAGGCAACGTACAAGACCAGTCACACTCGGTATTCCGGAACGTTTCCTTCAACAGCATAGAACTAGAGCGGTCCTTGCTCCCAAGGCTAACATATCATGTTCCTGAGCGGTGGAAATCCTGACTCTATGCTTACCTTTCGTTTCCGGCGCAGAGGGATCCTGTGGCTCTACAGAGTGCGTGGAGAGCTTGAGCGTCTGGGCAAGGAACTGCCTCTACGCAAAAGGGAAAGATGTCCATTTCACTTTGTACTCGTCGTGGCCATTACCTTACTCCTTGGTAAGCGACATTGTGTCACTGGGCCAGTGCATCTTCCGGCCTTGACAAGGATGCCACATGGGAGTCCAGAGTACCATGGTGGTAACGTGTCTGTTCAGGTCCTTTTCAATACTTGTCCATGTATTCAGATACGCGGTCGTCAAGCGCTGCTTCCGGAGCGACAAGAAACTAGCTGCGTAGAATGCATATGGTGATTCTGGGAGCAATCTCATCAGGCATTCAGTATCAAACCCGGAAAGTAATGAGGCACTCAGCAGCCCCCCGCTCGGCTTCTTCATGTCCTTTAGGATCTCTATCCCAATGGCAGAGGATGTGCGACGCGGAGGGGCATAGCAGTCCTTTCTTCTTGCCAACAGCTTCAGATGATGCCGAGGCACCTTGATATGAGGCATTCACCATCAAACAAGCCCTGGTAGAGCGGGAGAGTGATTATAAGAGCCTCACTTCTGGCGGATCAGACTGACCCTCCACCGTTGCTCGGGCTCTGATCAAAGACCAATGCATTAGGACGAAGTTCGTGAACGGCGTTTGAAATATCTTTTTTTAGTTAGTAGAGGTATTTCCTCTCAGTTAATAACAAAAAGATGATGTATGTGCTGAAGTGTTCATGTACTGCTGTGTACAGTTAGGTACACAGGTACCTCCAACACGCTCACCTTTCCCTTATCTAAGCTTCTGAGTCTAATCTCTTATCGACAAGAAACCCCTGCCCAAGTTGCGCATCCCATTCGCTGAACCGTCCATATCGAGCATGACGGCACCGCGAGCTCGACTTCCGCCCAGCGACAGAGCATACATCTCATCCAACAAGTCAGTCAAGTCCAGCCGGCTTCGACGAGGCCACATCCAGGCCCGGCCCGAAAAGTAAAAGCACCAACACCAAACCCACACAAAACATGGTCGACGCCGACTCCGAGTCCAACCTCCGCCTCCCCCGCGTGACAATCCAGTTCTGCACGCAGTGCAAGTGGAATCTCCGAGCAGCCTACGTAACATAACACCTCCCTCCCCCCTCAACTCCTCTCTCTCTCTCCCTCTCTCTATCCTATCCTCCTCCTCGCTCCCCTAGTCTAACAATCACCCTACTAGTTCGCCCAAGAACTCCTCCAAACCTTCTCCACCTCCCTGGGCGAGGTCGCCCTGCAGCCCTCGACCGGCGGCGTCTTCAAGGTCGACATCTACCACTTCTCCCTCCACCCCAACCCTTCCTCGGCCCGGCACACGCCCCTCTGGGACCGCCAGGTCGACGGCGGCTTCCCCGAGACCAAGGAGCTCAAGCGCCGCGTGCGCGACGTCATCGAGCCGGGCCGCGACCTGGGACATGTCGATAAGGACTATGGCCGTGGAGGCGGCGGGCAGCAGCCAGCAGCAACAGCGGCAGAGGTGACGGCCAGGGAGTACTACGACTCCACAAAGTCGCAACAAGACTATGCCTCTGACTCTGCCCCGGTCTCCGTGCCAGCCCTGCCCCGACCCCGCGACATAGCCGCCAGGGCGCAACACCTGACGCACCCGCCCGACGCGCCGCAGCCGGCGCAGCGCGAGTGGGGCTCGCGCGACAGCGATCGCCGGATCCCCGGCGGCGGGGTCGGCGGGACGAAGCCTACTGCTACTGTTACTGGTAACCCGGAGCCGGAGCTAAAACCCCGGCCGGACCGTTCCGAGAGGGCGCAGAAGGACGAGCAGATGGAGATGCAGGACGGGGACACGGAGCTGTGCGAGGACTGCGGGTGATTTTTTTTGTGATTGCATATGACCATGAAGGGATTAGATGTGGTAGGGAAAGGACGGTTCCTTTTGAGATACAGACCGATCAAGGGCTTGTTACAGGAGACTGACGAACTATCTGTATGATCGTAATGTTGTGTGCCGGACTCACGATGCGAAGACGATCGGAAGGCAGTGAACTTACAATTGTGTGGTTGTGGCCGTCAATTCTCATCACTAACCGGGCATTTACCAAGGTTTCACTACGTTACTCTCCCAAGAGGAGTTTGTCCGAATCAGACGGATTGCAAGAGTCACGCCTAAGCCGTCTTGTCCGTTCGTGAAGTGTCTGTCACAGGACAGACTTAGCAGTATACCAAGCCAGGAGAACAATGATCGCCGATGGATAGAAAGTTTCCGAGTTTGACTAGAGAAAAGAGAAAAGGAGAATTCATATTTCCATCCACCGTGTCGTACAAGAAGTCCGTCTCCATTGCATCATGAGAGATCCAGAGTTTCTCCCTCCTTTATAGACCCCAGAAGTTGACCGCCCTGAGTATTCCAGTACCCCCTCCCCCCCTCGCCGATATTATAGGAAAAGCCCGGTTCTTCCATACCTACTCCCCCTCCTGTAGAGACATGAGTGCCCTGCTCCCCCCTGAAAGACAAAAATTGTACAGCATGCTGCGATGACAGACGGAAATGCACGAGACACGGGTATCAGCGCTGACAACCCCGAAGTCCAGACCAAGAAAGCCTCCGGTTGCCGCTCCCGCCATTGCTCCGTTTCCTCGCCGTCCCTCCTGTCATGAACTAAGCATTGACAAAGAAATCACCGTGAGATCTCGACATGATCCGACTGGAACCGGCGGTATAGGAGGCGGAGTATATGTGTGGAGGTAGACGACTAAATTCTCGCTGGTCGAAAAGAAACGCGTCGGGTCGCAATGCAGCCGGCATCCTGCCAAGTGAGGTGTCGTAACATTCGCCGTGGCCCAGCACACACCCCCAAATATCTATACAGTCGCCACACCCAAAGCAAATGGTTGGTTGGTCCGTTGCAAATGTTTTATGTTTCCGTCTCGTCTTTCGTGTTTTGTATCGGCAGGCATGCTGGGTCAACCAGGCGGTGATTGAATGGGTAAGCTCGGAACGGAAGCGCGCGGAAGGAAGCTCGGTGGAGGCGGGAGACACGGAAAGCTCGGAGGACTCTCCTGGGAATCGAAAAAGGAGGAAGTGGCAGCAAGGGTCGTCGTGTGCGCGCAAATGAGTGCTCGTAAGGGATCGTTGCGAGAAAGCAATTTATCGGCGGCCGAACCTAGAAAGAGTGTTGTTCGTATAAATTCTTCTTCATGTCTTCTTGGATGGCTTTCTGGGAGGAGTCATGGGTCTGTTACTGCCTCCGAGGCCCTTGACGTACTTTTGTTTTTTCTCAGCGGGCTTGAGGATCTGGGTAGTTCCAACATGTCAGTGACCGAGTCTACATCGGGGCGAAAATGCGGCTTAGGAAGACCAACCTGGAACGAGCATAGCAAGCTCTCGTCGACGGACATCATAGCACCCGCGTTGTCAAACTCGCCGCAGTAGTTCGGTGCGCTGAACAGAGTCACAAGCTGGCGCTTGGAGAAAAATTCGTAGCCATCCTCGACTACCTGATGCGCACGGCAGATCAGGTCCATGTCGTGTTTTTGGAGGAATCGCGACACAACGTCCGGCCCAAAGGTGAACGACACACCACGGTCGTTCTCGCTCCAGCCTGTGATATCCTTGTCAGGGTCAGACCACAGAAGATCGCAGAGCAAGCCGCAATCAGGAATCTATGCAGAGAACAATGTCAGTATAAAGCCTCGAGTCTCGACCGGCGAGACGGACGGGAGAAGATCAACAGGAGAACATACGTCAGTCGGGCGCATAACACGACGGATCTGCTCCATCGAGTTAAGATCCGGGCTCAGGCCGCCGTGCATGGTGAAGATCTTCTCATCAATGATGGCAGCGATCGGCAGGCAGTTGAAGCAGTCCGTAAACGTCTTCCATAGCTTGATGTTGTAGCGGCGCTTGCACTCATCATAGAAGCCGTAGATGCGGTTGATAGAAGCGCACTCATGGTTACCACGAAGAATGAAAAAGTTCTCCGGATACTTGATCTTGTAGGCTAAGAGCAAGCAGATGGTCTCGAGAGACTGCTTGCCTCTGTCAACATAGTCACCCAGGAACAAGTAGTTTGCCTCTGGAGGAAAGCCACCGTATTCGAAGAGGCGGAGGAGATCGTAGTATTGGCCGTGAATGTCACCGCAGATCTGCATAGGTTCACATATGTCAGAATAGAGCCCGGACTGCCACGAGCATCCTAGAAAGCGTTGTAAACGTACCTTAATAGGAGCTTCCAGCTCGAGAAGAATGGGCTGAGAGATGAAGATCTCACGGGCCTTGGTGCAGAGGTAACGGATCTCAGCTTCGAGGAGCTGCACTTGCTTGCCAGGCCGGCTGCCGCGCACCTCGAGGAGGCGGTCGATTATGGAGTCGAGATCGACTTCGTGTTGGTCCGCCATTTCAAATCCTCACCAGCCGCGAAAGAGAGGGCGCACAGGATTGAGTGTATGCAACGATCGTCTGCAGATTCCACACGAGTGGCGAGATGACTCTCGGGAAAAGCAGAACAATCGAGGGGGGGGGGGGTCAGAGTCTGATGCACTCCTGAAATGCTAAATAATGAGCGAGGCTGCGTTAGAGACAGACCTTTGTACACAAAAAAAAGCAAGCCTATCGTAACGACAGTGAAGAGGACGCCTGGAAGGGTCGAGTCGCGTGTCGCAGCGGGGGGTAGATTGTGGTGAATGGGTTAGGAACAGGGGAGGAGGGGCAAGGGGTCAAGGCAAAAATGCTGAGCGATGCACGAACCTACAGTCAGAAGTGATCTCAGCTATGGATTGGCGTTTTCTGGGGAGAAAAGGCCGCAGTGCAGTGAAGAAGCGCTGTGTCGTCGATGAATATTATGGTACCAATGGTGGTATTGAGCTAATCGAGACTTGATCTCGTTGCTATCGTCGTCGCGGTGTCGCTTTGCGGATAGCTTGGCGATATCGCGGGGGGGGGTGGGAGAGAATACTTTTTCTGTCGAGGAAATGGATCCTGCTGTCGCCGTGAGTGGGATGATAGATGATCAAGCTTATCAATGCTCGAAGTCGTCTTGAAGACGTGTCGCCGGGATGTTCTGGATCAAGCCAGATGTCGTCGCAAGAAGTTTCGTTGTTATGTTTCTTCCTACCCGCGGCAAGTAAGGCGGAAGGGTTTCGTTTTGAGAAGGAGGTCAGGGAGGATTGCGTCGGAAAATCGGCGGGAACTCGAGGAGTCGATTACCGCAGAAGTTCAGGACGAACGCGAGTTTTTTCGCGAGCCAATCTCAAGTCAGATAGACCTTGTGAAAATGTCGCGAGGATTTGAAAAGTTACGGGTGTCACTTTGTTGACAGTCGCCCAAAAGTTGAGAATGAAAGTATTCTCGTCGTCTTTTGCAGAGGGAAAGTGAGAAATTGACTTTCTCGGATCGTGTTGTGGTGTCAGAGACGTCAGGTCAGGTATGGGAGAAAAAAATGGCCCAGTTTCTGCTTTGAGAGGGAGCGAGTGGAACGACCAGACACTTCCAAGTTGCCAGTGCGCGGCTGACCAGGATGCACAGTCGGGACCCGGGAAGCTCTTCTCTGCCCTGTCTGCCTGTAGCCTGTAAGTGATACCTTAGGCACTGCACTACTAATGCAGTACGGTAGAGGTAGCGGCAGCCATTGGCGGGTCTGTTTGAACACAGCACCAGCTTTTCTACATTCATACATTTACCCCTCATCAACCCCGCTGTCAACATACCTTCCAGCTTCGACTAATCGAGTCGAAAGAAGCTTCTTGCTCGAGTCCGCTCCTTCCCTTCCTTGGAATACTCGACTGACTGAACTCTCCGGGGTCTCACCTTCCCCAGCTTGACGCAGCAGCTCTAATTCGCTTGGCGTTCCCTCGCCTGCAAAAGCGCCCAGTCAGTGACCCTTGTCGAATGCAAAACATGGATTAAAAATACCACAGTGTGTTTGAGGGCCATTATCTGCTTTTCCTCTTCGAGTACAGCACCTTGGGTCTGAACTTCTGAAGTGGTCATCAGTGCTTCGGACAACACGGTTTTTTTCTTCTTTTTTTCGTATTCCTCTGCCTCTACGGACGGGGTTCTTTAGAGGAATTACCAGTTAACCGGATGGATTACCCATATCTCAGCCATATGTTGGCACCGATGCTCCCTCTCCCCTCACGTTTGTTCAGGGACATATATAGAATATATGGAATATTCACCCCAGGTTTATAACTCGGTTGACGTCTACTGTGTACGGTAGATCCCTACATCTTGCCCAACCATATACCACATGTATCAAAAGCCAACCGATGCTTCCACAACACCACCAGCTTGACCGATAAGTGAGGTGCCTCTCCGAGCCACACCTAACATCAGTCATCGCCAGCAACTCGATTCGATTCACTGATAAAAGCAGCACCGTTTGATATGTTGTGCGACCGCTAATCATCCGGCATGGGGTTGCATCCTCTGCACCTGCTACACTCCATGTTTACCTACCTATCATGCTTCGAGGAGCCTCAAGGTTGCTGTATAAGGCATGTATCCACGCAGAGCTCACTGACCGGCCCCTGGACCTGTACGGCAGTCCTGGTGCATTAGAGCTTTCCTGCTGCGCCACATGCATGTCTCCTCGTCTAAGCTTCTCCACTGAATCTCTCCGACTGAAACCGAGACCAGAGATAAACAGCTACACAGTACTGCGGTATATGCTCCATACGTATCGACTCATAAACGCCAGTCTCCCGAGAGTCTGCGCCACCAGGGGGATAGTTCGGTCCAACGAGAACCCAAGGAGGGGCCACAAAGATGTTGTCAGGGGCCAGGACCAGCCGTCTGGCCCTCCTTCTTTCCTTACCGCTGGATAGCGTCAAGGTGGGTGGGTTATACGTTGGGAAGCTTTTCCATTCGCCGACATGTTCATGCGCTTTCCCATCCGAACCAAAAGGCTACGACAGCACCGGAAGTGCTCGGTTGGTCGACGGCCCTGGGCCGTCGACGTCGCAGAGGGCCCTTTCCTACTCTCTACTTGCACACTACATGCGGCTCGACTGTTGCGTCAATATTAGCGGGGGCGATTCCGCCCTCGTAGAGTCTCGGTTGTGTGACTATGAACGCATCGAGGAGAGATGAAGAATTGTGGAAGAACTGGAAGACTCGGTTGATCCTGGAGTCGGTACACGTCAAGAACCCGTAATAATGCTACCCCCAACAATTCAGGGTCTACCTAGATCGTGATCGCCTTTTCTAGACCTCCTCGGATCAGGAAAGGAGTCGTTGGCTATGATGGAGTTTTGACTCCAGTGATCTCCTTACTGTAGATCTACCCCTCCACAATGACATGGACGCACGCAGGTAGGTGGTGTCGATCTGGGCACTCATTCCCCAATGCTGCACAAATAGAAATGGTTTCTACGCCTAAACTCCGATAGATGGCACACCGCCATCAAGCAATCAGGCAAACAATCTTTGTCCCTCGGCTGGCTGCTTTGTCGGTGTCTGCCCGGCTTTGGTTCGAGGCCAGCCGTGTCAGGGCATCGCCCGCCTTCCTGATGTATCGAAGCCTGAGGCCTGCGTCGAGTCCTGGTCATAGAGTAGGTACTTCTTGGTCGTTTAGTCCGTTTAGTCTGATATCAGACTATATGTTCTACCTTGAGCATACCGAGAAACACTCTCTGATCTCCCTAACTTACCGTGAGTGAATAGCCAAACGGCCTCACGCAGAGAGCCCCTGGGATACATATCAATACCAAGGTACTATACCGACACCCATAACCATATATCGAGTGTAACTCGCTCGACAGGAAGCATTGCCCGGCCCTGCTGTAGTCGCCAGATCACATGGCGCTACCTCTCTGTCCCGTACGGCGCCCCCTCCGGATGCAACCCAACGGCCAAGTAAGCCATTCTTACCAAAGCAAGCCAGCAGCCCTATCTGCGGCACTGGCACGCATCGTGCTTCACTAGATCGCTCCAATCGCTTCGGAGCGTGACAAGTAAGTCTACTGGATCCGGATCCCCCGCCTGCTGCTTGGGATAATACAAGCTCCTCACGGGTCAAACGACAAGTCTTGCCTACACTTTTATGCAGAAGGTAGAATCCCGGGAACCACCTCGTAGTACATACATGTCTATCTGGTCCGTGGCTCGAAATCCGGATTATACGAATCTCGCTGTTGTCTAAACGTCTCTTTCATTGCTATTTTCTCCAAGTCCGACATCTCGATATTAGAAGTTGCTGTGCTGTTTACTGCGCAAAAAAAGGAGAGGGGAAAAACAAGAAAGTGAGGATATCAAAGGAGCCAGAACCAGCGGCGGCAGGTTTAAAAAAAAAACGATTAGAACGTTCCGTTCTTCCATGAGGCTATGCATCAAACATTTCCCATGCCTCCAGACCGCAGAAACGCAGCAATATGAAGCCGCAAGAAAAAGGAAAGAAGAAGAAAGTCTACCGAAAACAGTAACTCGTACACATACAGACTCCCAAAACCCCCAAGAACGCCTAGATCCGGCGTTTGCAGAGGAAGAAGAAAAAGAAAAAGGCAAAAGCCCAAAGCTGCAAATATCAAGAAGAACCAAGAAGGCAATAACCCCCTTCACCTCCTCCTAGCAGAGCTCCTGACCCCCTTCCTAAACTTGGCGGGGTTACTCCTCGCCTTCCGGGCGCTCGTCGGCGCCGCCGTCGTCTCGGGGCTCGCCGTGATGGTGTGGTCGTTGACGTCGATCCCCAGGTCCTTGAGCGTCTCCTCGTCCATCTCGGACAGCTCCTCCTCGCTCATCAGTCGCTGTCCGCCCGGCGTCGCGTCCCGCTGCTGCTGCTGCTGCTGCCGGGCCGCCCCCCGCTCCTCGACCACCGTCGTGCCCTGCACCTCGAGGTCGCCTTTGCTGAGGTACCACGGCAGCCCGCCTTCGGAGAGCACGTCGCCCGGCTCCTTGGGTCCGTGACCGAGGCTACCGTTGGACTGCGGCGGGGTCAGGGGCCCCGAGGAGTTGTGCGTCGGAGCCGGCTGGGAGTAGCCGTCTACCGAGGGCGGGGGAGAGCCCGAGTCCTGGGCCGAGACACCGTTGGGTAGTTTTTGGCCTGGGTCCGCTTCTGCTACTGCCGGTTGGTGGGAGTCGGGAGGGATGGACGACGAGGTGTTGATGTCTTCCGCTTTCTCTGTTGCTGCTCTTGACCTGAGGACTTCGATGCTCGCTTCTGCGGCAGCTTGTTCTGGATCCACGTCCATGGCATTGCCGTTTGCGTCCGTGTTGGGCTCCGTCTTAATGAGATCAACATCTTCCATATCGGCGTCGGCGTCGGCATCCGCATCCGCATCCGCATCTGCATCAGCGTCGGCTTCAGCTGCAGCTTCGACCTCGGCTTCGGCAGCTGCCTGAGCGTGTCGACGTGCGATGATCGTCTCACCCTCCTCAAGAACGTCAGGCATGGCCAGGTCCTGGTCCTCCTCGGCCGCAACGTCCTCGTTAAGAGCAGCGACGGCGGTAGGCTGCCTCATCTCGAGGCTTGCATCCATCATACCGTCCAGCTCCTTGAGCAATGTGCCGACGGGTTTGTTAGTGATGTCGGCCTCTGCTCCCACTGCAGCTTGCAGGAGCTGCTGTATCGACTTCAGAATTCGCTTGCCCAGGCGCTTGCGGTCTCTTGTCTCCGAGTAGGTGCTGTGCCTCGGACGCGACACATCCGCAGCCTCTTGCTGGGATCCGTCGGCCTGTATGCCTGTCCCTGCGTTGATGCCTACGTGGATAACCTCGCAGAGATCATGGGCAAAAGCGAGGGTAGTAGTATAGAATCGCTCGTCCAGCTTGTCCTGCAGCTTGACGAGGCCATCTGTAAAGACATTTTTATCAAGGCTGCTTCGATGTTAGTCGACGGCCAGCTCTGCGAAATCAATCTGGATTCTTCACTTACAGTAGTGCTTTCTCGATGACCGGGATCAGCATCTTGTAGATCGGGAAGTAACACGTGTCGATAAAGTCTTGCTCCATCTCGGCCGCTTCCAGTTTGGCAGCCTCGCGCTTGACGACGTCCTCAGATAAAGCATTGAGCTGTTCGAGGTCTCTCACCAACCCCTCGGCAAACTCGATCCTCCGAGTGAGCCGAGCCTTCCCAGACGGGCCCATGGCTGCGAAGTTACGCCTAGTCAACTCCATGGAGGAAAACGTCTCCATCTGCAGTTGGAGCCTCTTCAGCAGAGCGGCACCACGACGAGCTTCGCGCTTGAGCGTCCAGTAGCGACATGCTTCGGCGACAAAGTCTTTCCGCTTGCCGATTGGAAATCGCTGCAATGAACTCTCGACGGCATCGAAGACGGCCTGTGGGATGATCGGGGCGCCAGACGGCAGTTTCCATATGGGTTTTGCCGGTTGGCCTTTCTTCTTGTTGTCGGCCAGAACGGCGGACACCTTAGCACCAGTCATTTGCGACTCGTCGGGTGGGTGCTCGGTTATCGCGTGGCGGTGGGTAGCGGCCAATTGGACGGCCGAAGCCTGGCTATCGGCCCAAATGCGACCCTTCATCGTCCGCTTATAAAACTTCTTGGCTTGCCGGGTAGCAAGTGCTACTTCATTCTCCTTTGCATAGTCTGAGGGGCAATGCAGGTCGCAGAACGCCTTGAGATGCATGCTGCCGTCAAGGAAGGCCAACGCTCCCTGATTGTTCTTCATCTTGAGGTAAAGCCGACACCGCCTGGCGCAAGTAACATGAAAAGCCTGATAGCAATTCTTGTTGCTGCACTGGATGCAGGCTCCCATTCGCTGGTTGCAGATATAGCATGCCAGCCTCCATCGATTCTTGGGTACTTTCTCGACCTCCATGACCGGTTCCATGAAGGTGTGATTTCCCAGCGAGACTTCGGGAATCCACATGGCGCATAAAAGATGCGCCCATTTGGATGAAGTCGTTTGTTTGAATGCGCCGTCGGTATTCGGGCAGAAAATGCATGTCTAACACAGCAGAACCTTCATCAGCATCCGTCAAGTCAGATAGGGCATCACACGACAAGGTTTACTCACCGGAATACCACGCCCAATAAGCTGGCATTTTCGACAAAGCCACTGTCCCTCGGGGATAAACGGCACACCATAACACTCTTGGTGGACCGCGAGATCACAGCCATCACAGAACACGATGGCATTCGTGTTCTCACAATCGCCGTCGTCACAGATTGCGCACTTGCTATCCTGCTCTTCACCAGCCTGCGGCTCGCCATTCACAGCCGCTGCAGAGCTGGATCTCGGCCGATGCGTCTGCGGCGGTTTCGGATTGGGTTTCGGTATCCGCTTCTCCAGCGCGTGCCACTCCTTCTCAATCTTAGTGATTGTGATTTCAAAGATCTCGCGGGTTATTGGAGAGATCTCGGCTGCTTTGCGCTGCGCATTGAGCTTTTCCAGCCACATGTCGTCTTGCTCGTCCATGTCATATTCGACCCTGCCAACCACACCGGCAGGGTGCTGGGTTGTCTGCGGTGCTGGCTCTCCGTCAGCCTTGGCTGCCCAGCTCGGATCGAGATCCTCATCCGCGTTCGAGTCGCTCGCCTTGATCAGGTTGCGTTCCGGTCGGATATAGTTGTCGCTCTCTTGATAGCCGACATTCATCATGGACTTGTCGACATATCTCGCTTGACCGAAAGTCTTGCTCTCGAAGAGCGAGATTCGGTCTGTCTTGCGGTAGGACGGCAGCTTTAGATCAAGCCGCTCCTTGGGTGTCTGGTTGTGAATCGGCAGAACCTTGGGCGTCTTCGGTGTCAGTCCGGCCTGCGCAGCATAGAATGCCACGGGATCCCTAGGAGGCCTTCCGGGTCGTCGTCTCGGTGGGGTGCTGAACATGACCCCTTCAAGTGATGGCTTCCCTTGTGGTTTGGGACTGCTCGTGGCGTCGGCTGGGGGTATCGCTCCATCTTTTGAAGGTGTTCCGGCGCCGTTAACTGGCGCATCTGATGCTTGGGCTTGTTGTTGTACTTGTGTTATCCCATCGACATCTTCGGCGTTGAAGACCATAAAGGTAGCCTCTATGTCTAGGTTGGGGTGAAACTCCTCCCAGCCGCGTTCCTCTCGAGGTTTGTAACCCTCGCTCTGCACCACCGCCGCAGCGACCGCGGCTGCTGAGCTGAGTTGCATTTCTTCTGGTTCTTCTCGATTCACAGCGGTACGAATCCTGGTGCTCCTCTCTCGAGTCGGCAAGGGGGTGGTGGTCGAGGCTGCGAGGGAGGTGTTGCGCGGGCGAGGCGCCGTGGCGGGACCGGATATTTCCACGCCATTTTCATCGATAAATCTACCGCCACCACCAGGACCGCCTGGAATGTATCTTCTTCTCTTTGGTGGAGGTTCTGAGTTGGGAGCTGGTGAGGCTGCGGCCCTTGTGGACCGCGGACCGGTCAAGGCACCGCGAGGACGCCCTCTGGGGCGTCCCGTGGCGCGTCGCCTTGGGGTAGACAGCGCCCTATCCATAGCTGGTCGCGCCTGCTGTCTGTGGTATCGTATGTTGAGGGTAATCGGGGTTGCGAACGTGTGATCAGCGCGCTGTGAGGGGGAGGCGACGTGTCTCACGCAGCGGCCGAGGGACGGAGCAGAGCATTGAAGTAAGGCATGTATGTCGCTGATTTGATGGAACACATAGAGGAGGGCACGGCGACGGTGAATCTGAGGTCTAAGATAGTGGTTTGCGGGTGATGTCGTGGGTGAGGAGGGTGGGCAACGACGGCGAAACCAGACACGCGGTTGACTTGAGGTTGACCTCCCCAATCGCGCTAGCCGTAAAGGGGTTAGCGGAGGGTGGAGCTGGCGCGCCTGATCTCGGTTGGGTTATGTAATGCAGCCTCACTTGGGCGATATGTGGGGTCACTGGGGGGTTTCAGCCCAGATCTCGGCTCGCCCTACCGAGTTATTTCAAGGATTCCCGTCCAGGTTTGCGATGGAAGATCGGAAGCTGATGGGTGAGTCTGCAGTTTCCACAGGGATTCATGTGAGGTTAGTGACCTTCGAGGAGGCAATGACAAATGATTCTCTCATCGATATCACTGCTGTCTTTCTCTCTTGTCAGTGGAGCATCAGGTTGGATCGGGTTGAAGGAAGCAGGAAGAGCGAGGAAGATGAGAGGTTACTCCCATTGTCGCAAGTGAATCATTTGCGACTTGTTCAAAACTCGTCCTTATCCTGTTATTGTGCATAGCGCGGATGTCACATGGCATGCTTTATCAATCTGTCTGTGTTTGCTAGGCACAGTATATTTCTCCCCCATTTGAATATGTCCTGTCGCAAAGGTGGTATGGCAACCTCTAAGATATTTCGGGAGTGTGCCAAGCACCGGACCTGAATCAGCTCTCAAGCGCATTTGGAAGCTGAGACCCGAAAAGGACCCCCAAGGGTCCGTCTCGATTACCCCGGATTCGCAGATGACATCACCCCCTCCCAAAGAGCAGCCGACTCGACCAGGGGTTTCTACACTATGGCTTGACTCTTTAAAGATTGACTCGTGGCATGCTCCCCACGGCATCCATCCTGGCCACCACTTTGGCTCTCACCGTTGTTCGAGTTCCACATCTTTCGGGAGGGACTCCGGAACAGAATCTGGACAATTCCACCAGTGCTATTGACCGACGACATTGCATTTCCCACCTTACATTGCTTGACCTTTGGATCCCTCGGCTTTGTAACTAACGTGGATCATCTCGCCTGTCACAACTCACATAACGTAGACTGGACTCCCTGTCTACTTCCTTTGATCTTGATAATCTAGTGATTACCTATGAGGAGTTTTCATGTTCTGCGCAATGTTCTTCTCTCATCCCCAAGTCACTCTCGACTGCGTATTTGTCTTCGCAAGCATTCGTAATTAGATCATCTTCCCAACATGCCACATGGCCTTACAGATTGATCTCCCAGAGGGTTGCGCAACATGGAAAGGCATTGGCAACACTGCTGCTACTTCTACTTTCATTTTGTCTCCAGAGTCCTTTTGTCCACTTGAGAACGTTTATCTCTTCTCTAAGCTATCTTCTCCTTGATATCCTATACTCCAGGACTCTTTCATGCTTCAGTAGGAGCCAGGTAGCATTCGGAGATAATATACTCAATTGAAATCTGTTTGCAAACGCTCACATCCAAATTCGGCATTGCGCTTCCGGGAAGGAAGGAAACCTGTTGTCTCCTAACTGCCACTGTCTTCTGATACCACTTTCTGGTGGCGTTATTTCTTGCCTGGTATCAATGCATCGAGTCAGATAGTTACAATCATCAGGCTTGAGGTGGTCAGATAATTAACTGGACTTGTCATAGTCCCAAAGCCTCCGAGCAGAAAAATTTCGAGCTGAAGGCACAGGAGTCTTCGGATCTTCAGGTACAGCACAGACCAACCTCCTGAGCGTCGGCATGCGCGTCCGCAAGTCTGTACCAGAAGGATACAAAACACCGGGCTCTTCTCGCTCTGGACCGGCACATCAGCGCCGCCAACCAGCCCACCCCAGGCAGCTCTCGCCTCCCCACAAACTCAGCACCATATGGACCCGCTCCTTCATCGCAGCGAGAACTCGTCCCCTTCTGCGGCATCCACGAAGTTGGCGGCGTGGCCGTTCAACAATGCCCCAATACCAGGGATGCGTCACAGGCAGGCCCCAAGGGCGTTGACCGGTGGCGATCCGGCAGAACCGATGACAAGATTCGGCTTCAGGGAGTAGAAAAGGGCTTGTCCTCTGTCGCATCATCTTTGGAACAGCATTCTAAGTTACTAAGTTGCTTCCGACCCATCTCAATGCATATTACCAAACTTCCACCTAACGCAAACATCTACAGCTCAAGGCGAGTGATTATTGTGTCACATAAGCTACTGCATCAGTAAGATATAGTCAAGAACAAGCAGCTGAGGAGGGAAAGTTGAGCACCATCAATTAAGCCACCGACGACGGGGCACACACTACAGGCTTCACGTATCTAGGTAGGGCACCAAGTCGGGAAAAAAGTAAGCGCAAGGCCATGTAAAACCTGGTGTCTTTTCATACCACCAAAAATGCATTGAAGGCCACACACTCAAGACAGAGAGAGGGAAGAAAGGCAGAAAATGCAACTCCTCCGAAACGCCTCCTTATCGACCCATCATGACATGTTAGTGACACCGCACTAAAAACTCCCTCACGCTGTGAGAGGAGAGGAAAAAAAGAAGAATAAAAAAAAGACCGCCGCCAGCCATCTCGTGTCCTGATCTTCAAGTATCGCCCTTCCTCTCTCTGGCCCTCCAAGTCTGTACAGGTTCTGCTGAATCTTTCATATCTCAAAAGGGCACAGCTCATCTTCCGAAGGAGCTATGCAAGTGTTGAATCGAATGTGGGAGAAAACCTCTCTGGTCTTTCCCTTTCCCTTTCATGCTAACATGGGGGGGTATATTCTGTAAAGCACAGGCGAAACAACCAAGGGCGAAGCACAGATGAAGCAAGAGACGAAAGTAACAAGCACTGAGAAGAGAGAACAGAAGACCATGCGCCGAACCGTACAAAATGACCCCTCTAACGCCGGCACGCTATGCTCCGTATAATATGAAAATGCCGCAGGTCTGAACGTAACACACGCAAGAAGTGGAATGTCTGGAAATATCGGAACCCCTCGCGAGCCTGGCCGTAAGCGGAAGATGCTCGGTCAGGCTCAAGGAAGAGGGTTGTGGGTATCTTGTTTGCGAGCGACTAACCGAGCGTGCGGCCGCTGTGAATGGCCTGGACGCTGATGGGTCGGGAAGTGCTCTGGGCTGAATGAAGTGGTGAGTTGGGCGAGGGACTACTGAAATCCGGGTCGTGGTAGCTTGGAGGATGCGATGATTCCCATCCTTCCTCGCTCAAGACTGACAAATAGCCACTTCCGACTCTGTCGCGGAGGGTTTCGATCTTCTGGCGATAGAGCTCTCCACTTAGATCCCAATCCTTGGGGTCTTTCCAACCGTCCCTTCCCTCTGGAGACATGTAGATGGGCGGCAGTTGGGGCACGACAGAACTATCAATCCGCGGAACTTCAGGAGATGTCCGACTACCTCGGAGAGGGCTTTCGGCAAGACTACGCGTATCTTGAGCTTCGGGCGCTTGTGATATCCGGTAGTTACTGTCCTGCGGTTCGTGGACTGCTGGCGCCGCCGGGCCTAGAGCTGGAACGCGGTCGACGGGTTGCGCATGTGGGACGGGAGTATCCGAAGTTGCGAGGTCCACAATCCGGCGTTTCGCTGCGCGCCGCCGGCGTGTCGATCCTGTATTCACCTCACTGGACGCCGTTCTTGGTGCTGGACGCTCCTTACGAAGGACGGCAGGCTCCTTCGGATCGCCGTAGACAATAGCAGGCTTCGACACATCAACCGCTGGAATCTCTGGTACTGACGGCTTGACAACAGGCACAGCCGCGGGCTCAGCGACCCGTTCCATCAGATACTTCTTCTCCGAATAGCTCGGGCCAGTGTCGTCAATAATGATATCTTCCGTATAGCCTGGTGTCTTCCTGAAAAGGTTGAAGATGGTCACACGGTAATCACGATGGCTGCGGGTGAAGGGATTGCCTTCAACCCAAATCTCACGGATCTCCGGAATACCAGTGAGACGAGCCAGCTCCATGGGATCCGTCAGACGGTTGTCCCTGAGATCCAGCCGCTCCAGTGGATATAGCCTCTCGACACCTGCAATGGACTGCAAGCGGTTAGCTCGCAGGTTGAGCGCGGTGATAGCTGGCAGAGGGTTGCGCGTGAGTGAGTGGAGGGAGTCAATCATGCAATGAGACAGATTGAGAGCTCGTAGAGCCGTCAAGGTAGCTAGACTGTCCGGAATCTGCGTAAACAGGTTGCACGACAGATCCAAGGAGTTGAGGGTGTTGGCCAGTGGAGCTAGACTGCTGGCAGGTATCGAGGTGAGCGAGTTGTCTGTCAGACTTAGATGCTTTAGGAAGCGCCATTTGGAAGGAGGAAGGATGCCCATGGCCAAGAGGTTCGATGAGCTGCCACGGGACATGTGCCACGAGTCGGAGAGGCTGGAATGTGAGCTCCCTGACCCTGACCGTCGAACTTTGTAAGAGCTTCGAACGTTGGTCGACCCATTTCGTGAACTCGACGGCCGACGTGGGGAGTTACTCCGCGGCCTCGAACCCTTCACCGGCGACTGTGGCTCATCGCTGTCCACCCTGACAATTGAAGGTCGACGACCGTCCCGGCCAACGGGACCGTCAGAGTCAACAGCGCCCTCGCTGCTCAATGATCCAACCTGTAGGTCTCCAACGGACTTCCTCGGGTTCGGAGACCCAGGGGCGGAACTGGTCTTGTGGACATCGGCGTGGCCCATCGTCGGACTCCGCTTGGGGCTCGACGATCCCGGGAACGTCGTTGTAGGTGAGTTTTGCGATTTCGATGTTCGCCTCCGTCTTTTATCCATGTCATCTAGCACGATATCGATCAGCACGTCTGCCGGGTCATCCAAGCATGCGCGCCGGATCGTAAGCGAGCGTAGCTGATCGGCGAGTCTGTCCCAACCGAAAAACTGTCGGAAGTCCAGATCGCTGACTTCGAGAGCTTGAACGTTCTTAAATACGTAGAGGGGAACTGCGGAATCGAACGGAAACTCTTCGTAGCCACGTATCAGGCGAGCGCGCCAGTCCGGAGCCAGTTTCAGACATGGTATCTTGGTGAAGGCAGAATAGAGGTACTTCAGGTCGGCCAGAAACGCGGCCTTCTGCCTTTCGTTACGAGCTGCGGAAATGCCCGACCCGATGCCAAAACTAGCCCACAGCGCCGACATACCGGACATGACACTGCGTATACTTGACACAGAGCGTATGGAGCCGACATCGGAGCTACGGCTCTTCGATCGCTGTGACTGGCTCAGGAAAGAGACATAGTTTGCTGAAGTGGTATTATCGTGGAGGTTTTCAAGCCGAACTTTCATAGGCCCTACTGGGATTCCGAGTTCCTCGAATCGGGAAAGGAGGTAGAACAGGTGATGGGGTGTGAGGGCAAGCTTTGCCGACTTCACGGTGTGGGATGTGAAGCTCAGCGAGCCTAGAGACAAGGCGGCGGCAAGCGAGGTCGATGTCGAGGCTGAGGTCGACGGCCGCTCTGGGACGGACTGCGCTGCAGACAATGCGACAGAGGAGATCGACGAAACACTCTGCGAGGAGCCATGTCGGGGCACATTCTGGCGCTTAAACTGAAGGGCGTTTGCGAGAGCCTTCTCGTGTGTTCGCACAAAAGTCGCCAGTTGCTGCGGAGATGCAGGAGTTAGTGCGCCGCTCATCCTATGCCATGTGTGATCCGCGCATACCTTTATGAACAATTCGCCGTCTTCGGAGTCCATGTTCACAGCGACGACGGCATGAGTAGCTGGATCTAAAGGAGTGACTGCTTGGAAATCTCGGACCGATAGGGCGAGTGATGCGAGAATGGACGCGTGTCGTGATTCAGAAGTCGTGCTGCCTATCGTATGACCAATATGCCGAACTCCTCAGCTGCTGAAAGGTTCTCTCGGGAACGTACAGCGCCTGCGCAGTGTATGGATTAGCTATTGATACGGCTGACAGGCCGAATAACAGAGCAAGTTTCGGGTTGAGCGTCGCCTGCGAAGAAATATTGCGAATGCGGATTTAACAACAAGTGAAAACAGTGATCAAAACGCTGAAGGGGAGTTACACAGTCCGTAAAGAAGGTGTTGAGTCTCCGGGGGATGGCGGGTTTTGTAGTACCGCTTGGTGAAAGGCAACGCGGCCCGGGTGCGAGGGTGACTCGACAGTGAAGTTTGCTAGCCAAGGCAAAAGCGTTTGTTCCGACCAAGAGCCAAAGCTGGCTCAAAAAAGAGCTGGCTTTTTTTATGGAGGCACCCCCGACCGCGAGATTCACCGTGGCCGCCTTTATCGGTCGTTCGAGACCGTGGCTTACACCGCGAGGCCGTAAGGTTTCAAGGCCGGATGGTCGTTTCAGGGTGGCTGTCGCGGCAGGATCATTGTGTCGGGTCGGAGCGGCGATGCGATTTGGAAGTTTCCAGGTAGAGAGAAGGGATTCGGTCTAGCCGGATTGACTGAGGTACATGTGCGTCAAGCGCAACCGAAGATGCTGTCATGAGACGATGGCCGACGTGATCATGGGGCACCACAGGGTTAGGGTCGGACGAGACGAGCCAACATCGGACAGGGCGGCACGGAACCGGACCGCTTCGTTGCGACGAAGACGGACTGTGCCTCACTCAGTTGGTAGGTTATGGTAGATGTGTAACCGGTATTGTATTTCCTAGTCGTTTTCCTAGTCGTGGAGCGGATACGAGGTCGAACGTCGAACGGAATGCGGTCTGGTAGCCCGGGTCTCTTTCGGCAGAAGACATCGATGCCATGTGGTAACGCGCGCAAAACGATAACAGCAGTAGCAACAGCACAACAGCAATAACAAAACGACAGACAAGCGTAGAACCAGCACACAATGGAAATTCTATAAAGCAAGCAGAGCGGCAATGCAGCAATCATCTCGACTTACCTAGAAATCCACCACAGCGAACAGCAAATAGAGCAATGCGAGGAATCGTGCAAGACGAGAGAAACTCAAATCTTCACCGAGCGGCCACCAGCCTATTCCCAAAGCACAGGAGAAGATATCGCGGGTTGCGATCAGGGGTCGAGTGCCCAGCTTTAAGGGTGAGAAATAAAGAAGAGTAAAAGGAGACCCGGATGACAAAGGTGATCCCTCCTTCCGCGTATTGTTGACGCTGTCGACGACAACTTCTCTCCAAGGTGCTGCAACCGCAGAAGCGGAAAGAGAAAGAGACAGAAGAAGGGTCTCTCCGCCAGAGATTGGGAAGGGGTATGCGGGACTGTGCAAGTTTAATAATATTACCAGACCCAGGTGGGCATCTTCAATGGCTGATGGTCAAGATTACAGGCGCCGCTAGCCACTATCGTTTATCAACGGTGGAGACTGGCTTGACGTCTAACCCCGCCATTAGCGGCACTAACGAAGTACTGTACAGGGCACTGAGCTTGTGTACCCCTGTGGGACTTGACTCGAGGCACGCTGCCCTCGCACTGTACATTCCTTCACCTTCTCAACAGCTGCAACCACTTCCAACTCACGTGGAAATACGAACAAGAAATTGAGACCTGTCTCGAGTGTCGACTAGCCCTCCTTACTCCGAGGGAGTGTCTACACATACTTCCGGACACTCATTTAATAAAGCGAGCACCGGTCATGATTGAAGAAGATTCCTCTCGCTCCTATGGCAGCTGGCAGCCGCTCTCGAGAGATTCAACGACCGCCCGACCAATAATTGAACACCAATCGCAATGCATTACCAGCCGTGCAGCGCCTGCAGCAGGCATCTCGATACAGCTGCATGTGCATGTCTCAGCGACAGTACTTGGTCTTTGCATCATGCGAGCGATACAAGAGGCATCAAGCTGAGAGTCAAGTCACCAACACCTTCGTCCTCGCGTCGTTGGTATGAGATTTCGCGGCGGTAAAGACCACAGCGGATCGCATGCAGCTCTCCCCCAGACAGGATGATGCTTACACCTCGAGACGCAAACTGGCACCGACACCGGCAATATCGACGCGTACTGACGATGTGTTACTGCGTATCGAACGACACTGGGCTGACGAGTCGCCGGCGAGGCAGCGACACAGTGTTTCACACGGTACATCTTCAAGTACCGTATGTACCTGTTTCAACTTTCAACTGCCATGTGATGCTTCACTTCAGAGCAAGACGGTCATGGTCAACAACACCCACTTGCTTTGCAGTTGCAACTGCCCGGCTGCGTCAAATTCCATTCCCCAGAATGCTAAACTTGAACACGGCCTGTGATACTGCATTCCAACAAGCCGAAGCATCAGCTGGCTCCATTGCCCCGCTGACGACGATTCCTGCATCAGCTTCTTCCCCGTGTTTGTTTACATTCTCGCATTCTGAGTCAATCTGAAATCACCCCGCCTCGGACGCCAATTCGGACAATTTTGATTGCCTGTTTAGCCCGTCGTTCGTGCATCGTCCTGTCAGTGGCTGTTCTGCCGAATCACTATGTACGACCCCTTCCATAGCCTGTATGGCGACTCCTGCTCAGCATTGGCCGTCAACACGGAAAGGGGAGCTGGCGATTCGTTGTCGTCTTGAGTGGCCGGGGGCCCTGGAACGGAACTTTGTTTACGCTTCCAGCCTTGCTATAAACCGATTCATGGACAGAGAGAGGCCAACGTCTTGCTTCTGGATTGGAGTTGCATGCTCTAGCTAGGCAAGAATACCTTGTCTAATCTTCTAGAGGTCGTCAGAAATCCAGTACGTACCATCGAAATCTAGTCCTGTTCTCGGCCGAAGTTTTCAGGAATCTCCTCAAGAGCCCCATAATCGCCAAGACAGGCATTGCAGGCATGCCCCCTGGACTTGATCCCTGCCGCGCCAAATCAACTCCACAGTGGCCCGCGAACGGAGAAGTCTGTGCGGTCATCCGCTTTGTTTTAGCGCGGCAAGATAGAAAATAGCACAGGCCTGACGGCGACTGAGGCCCTTGTCTGGCGGCCATCTTTCGCCAAAAGCAATGCTGTCTCAGATGTCAGTATCTATGATCGTCTTAGACTGAAACGACGACGGCGACCCGATTCCCTCACCGCCTCACTCGACAATAGCTTCCGAGAAGGGGGGCTGATCGCCGGTCTCCTTGGCCGTCAACTGGTGTGGTTGCTTGTCCGTTTATACGCCGACCAGAAGCTAAACTACAAGGCATTCAGCAACCGCACCAACACCGAGTCAAAGCTGGTCGTATAGATCGCCCTTTTCCAGACTGCCGAGCGCGCCTGGTAGTATACGCAACTCCAGTCTCCATGGATCTGTCACTCAATCCAAGATTATCGAGAGATTCAATACAAACTCGGATGACACTTATGTCATACCTCCACTCCCACGGGCAAACCTACTCGACTCTGATTGGGAATGGCTTCATTACTTACCATTTTCCCACCTGCTTTAAGCCTAGCCTGCTGCACGCAGTTAGGTCCTAATCAGGTTCGCTTGATATCTTCCTTGCAGAACCCCCACATCGCGGGGTTCTGCTCGGTGCGACTCGATGCATATCTACCTACGATACCATCACGGAGACGCTCCGATGGAGACTAGCCTATTATGTAAATGCACACTCGCCCGACTGTAAGCCATCACAAGGTTGTGTTCTTGCACGTAGCCTCCTTGAGAGTAGGCTATTTGCCACGTATTCGTGACTGTTATACTGCAGTAGATTGTGATTCCAACAGAACCATTCCTATCTGAAACTCAAAACTAGGCGCAGACGACTGCGTTACGCCGAAGCATGGCGTTTCCTGCAATGCCGCAAAACCTAACGGGGAACAAGTGGGACCTTTTATTCCGAGAACCGAAGTCACATCAACTTCAACTTGGCAATACCTCCAGAACATCACACTCTCAAAACATCACGCTCCTCACCTTATCAATTATTACTATACGTCAACCAAGCTGATCATCGATATGGCTTCCGAAGAATATCCTTCCTTTATAAAAACGGACGAGGCCCGCGAGTTTTGGAAAGACAAACGGATCAAAGATGTCGACACCATCCGCGTACAGCCTTCGACATTTACATATGTTGCGCTGGACTGCGAAGGCCAAGAAGGATACGGCGACGGCGTCACCTCGATAGGTCTAGCTCTCTTACCATCTACCCGTCCCCCAGAAATCTTCCAGGCATAGCCCTAGCGCGACGTCAACCTCGATAACATCGTGCTCTCCTACAACATCAGGTCGCTCAGTCTACAAATCCAAGAGCGAGATCGAGGAAGGGTAGCCGAGCCGTTTCGATATAGAGATGTTGACTCGGTCCCGCGTCTTAAACTTGAGCACTACATCTGTCAATATGTTGAAGCCGCAAAGCAACAGGAGCAGAAGTCGTTGATCTTGGTTGTATGGGGCATCGAGAACGAGATGAGAGCTATAGTGAGCTTTTTTTTAGGACTCCTTTCTATCTTAGACGGCTGGATAGACCTGGCAGATATCACCTCTTATATGAGTGGAATCCGGACTAAAGCGAAGAGATCCCTAAGAGACACCCTGCTTACTTTTGGGTTGGAGAAGAACTATTCTGTTCAGACTTCTTGCCCGCACGATCCTGGAATGGATGCCATTCGTACGACTGCTGCCCTAGCCGGCTTGGTAGTATGTCCTATGCGCGAACTTGTGATTCCAAACTGGACGCTACAAGAGAAGGAATCTCGAAGGCAAAAGCATAAACGGCCGTCGAAGGACATATATCCTTATGCAATACGGATATGTACCCAGGACGGCTCGCTATTACCAAAAGCTATTAGCAGTCCGCTTAAGCTAGAGGAGTTCGTTAAGATACAGTTCGCAAATCTAACAGCGGTTGCCGTCTGCCCCCCTGGCAGACCAGACAGGCAAAAGACGCAAAAGACGCATGGATGGATATGTTTTGATAGCGTCGAAGCCATGGAATGTCTTGTCTAACACTTGAACGGTTGCGAAGTCGACGGGGTCGGTCTATCTCTTTGCATATCAGGACCATCAAATCTATCGCGTCAGGTTGATCAACCCCAGCCTGCGGGACCGCACGATTCGAGCCTGCGAGATGGCCCAACCTTGGGGTGCGAGGCCGAGGGCACCTCAACGGCGCTTAGCTGTCTAAGTTCTCTCACGGCCCCGTTGATTCAGAATGCCCCAGTGTTGGATATTAAGGAAGGAAGTCAAGCCTGCCTCCTATGCTAGAGGTCGATTTAAACAACCAGGCGAAGTGAGAGGTGAAAGACGGGCAGAATGGTCAAGTGAAGATTGAGACCTTTACATTTCCTCAAGCCGACTCGAAGACTTCGGGACAGACTTTAGGTAACTGGAAACCTATGAAAGATGACGCTTCCTCACGATTGTTGCATATGAATCAGCACGTGTATGAGATAACTATTACTAGTCGCTTTGAAACTCTTTCAAAGCGACTAGTCGACTGTTTACTACTTACCTTTGTTGAGCGACTGGTCGACAAAAACGCGTTTGAGGAGCGACTACTCGCTATCACTTTCAAAACAATATTGAAAGGAGTGGAGCGTCTCATTAGAACAACAGGTACTGCGTATATTGTTCCGACTGCAAGACGCCAATGTCCCAAGCCGAGTTCGCAATATATGCTTTTCCCTGTTGTCCTTATCATTTTGCTGCTGCACATTCGAATATGGCCTACTCCTACCTGCATACCTTCACCTTGGAGGTGATACTGGGATCTCGGCCTCCATGGTAGGAAGAGCCGTCGTGGCCCACGTTTTCTAAAACTTAGCCTTCAGATGGACCATAGCGCACAGGTGGGGTTCTTTGGTAGGCTGTCAATATGTAGTTAGTAAAGGATATGTACTGTGTAGAGTAGACTTCGGCCAGCACTGTGACTGAGCTTGGAGGTACTTCTCAAGGGTGCTAAAAACTGCGGGTCGGGGCTAGCCAAAATTGGCACCTAGGACGACCTTATTCTGCATACTTTTGGACGAGACAGAAACCACACTGCGGCTGTTCGATCCCTCTGCGAAGGCGAAGATCACAGGCTAACCACCCGAGGGCCTTCACCTGGAGAGCAACGAAGCTTCCAGATGCGGATACATGCACAAGTTCACAACAAGGGCGGTAGACCGGCATCTTGTCACGAGGCGCTGCCTCGACGTTCGTGTCCCTCCGGGTGCCCGCATCATTTACAATGAGGTGGTGACACGAAATGCGATATGTTCCCTTTCTATGGCGCGGTAATCCCTCGGGTGTCTCACCGCCTCCACTTCGATACTCAGGTACTCAAGGTTCGCTCACCTCTGCCACACCCATCATGTCTCTTCATCCTCGAAGTTGGACGTGACTGCCCATCTCACTCAGCTCCGGAGTCAAGTGCCCTGGAATTAGCAGCTGAAGGCGCTTATGTGAGAGGCTCGTTTTGCATCCATCATGCGAGGGTTTTCTTCCAGGAACATGAGAAGTCACAGTCTCGCGGAGGAGGACGACATAACGTTTGCCTTAGCGATTCGGACCTTGCCAGCACCTATGATGCAGTACATCTGTACATCATGGGTTGCATGCTTCCTCACGCCAAGGAGGGAACAAACATACGCAGTACTGCACACTTCGCAAGCAACCAGTCGTATCGCGTGACACTGACGATCGCCGACCAATGCCATAGATCTACAGTTTGCCAAAAAAAAAAGTGGTGGTGGCTCTCAGCCAATCCGAGCACATGCAGCTCCCGATTCGCGCAAGTCACTTCTGCATGTCTCCTCGGGCACAGGTCTCCAGAGCGGCGTCGGGCAGACCACCGAGCCAACAGGGCAAGCTTCGTCGAGAACCTCACAGACTCTCGGATTGATACGGTGTAGAGGACTCGCAGATCTACTATGGCGTTCCGCGCGCACCCATAGCGGACGCCAAGCGATCGAGATGGGCCATTCTGCGCATAAGAAGGACCATGAACGAGAGAGTGTGACTGCTACCACCGTCTTGAGGCCACTTTATCAATGGTGCTGGTGATGGCCCTCAACGGCCGGAGCGGCACACCGGCGGAGCAGACTCGGGCCGGTGATAGTACTCGGGTTGGCTTGACATACATACTATCCTTGCCCCGCCAGCGGCGGCTGTTCCAGAATATATCGCTGCGCAAGGTTACGTATCTACTTCAGCAAAAGACCGGGATCTCCATGCAGCCATATCCTGGTCGCTTCTGGGCCACCGCGCCGCTACGCAGTAAGTCTAACCAACGATTGCTTGGCTGAAGTGTGCCCGCGCAAAGACAGGATCAGATTGCTTGTAGTCGAAAAAACACGCTCGACTATATCACGTCTGCACGTTCGAGCGAGAGGCTGTTTGAGCTAAGGGATCATTGACTTGGACTCGTCGCAACATCCCATCTTCGAGCCTTGATTCGCCGATCCAACTGGCTCACCGCTCATCTTCTTTTCCTCTGCTGCAGTGCAAGAAATTCTTGTGCGTCTCGAGAGTCGCAGTGCATTGCAGTAGCGAATGCGGTGTCTAGTGTGGTCCATGCTTCGCGTCTAGCGCCGCCAGGACCTTCGAGCGGCCCCGTCCATCCCAGCAAGCCAATCCCTTCGTGCATGTCGGCTAGTGGGCGCTGGTGAGGGGCAATCTAAGGGTCCTCCTTTCGAAGATCCCGTGGGGATGAAGAAAAAGTCTCGGACAAGCATCTCGACGAGACCCGCGGACAATGACATACCTTGTCTGCCTGTAGACTTATACTAGGGGGGTTTTCACAAGGCGTCAGGTGCGTGTACGCAGTAGCGACACCACAGCCAGCACAGGAAACCCAAACTTGTCGTCCCTGGATCGCTAGGCTGTACGCTACACACGGCGCGGGCTATCTCGGGGGACCCCTTGGAACGCCGCGGATTCTGAGGAGTGCCGTAGTGCCGGATGCGGAAGCGTTACGCCTTCTGTCTACGGTTTGGTCCGGCTCTGGAAAATCGCCAGGCGACTAGGATAACCTCCGACATGTCGCGGCTGAATACCAGTTTATCCTGGACTGCAGATGCCTCTCGGCAGCGGCCATCCTCCCCCGTCTGCCTGAGCTTCGTGGATCGCACCGGTGCAAAGTGAGCCTCTAAGTCGGTCTTCTTGTTCTGGCTGCGAGATCCTACTGCACGTGTACAGACCTGGATGCGGATGACTGATGCCAGTCAGATATAGTCACTCGCGGCTCGAGGGTAGTCTCTGTACTACCTGGTAGCTTTGATGATCGACTCGCAAGACCTCCATTATTAGCCCGGAAAACACGGCCTATGGCTCTTTGGTCCTCAATCCGGGTAGACAACCGGTATGACGAGCTGTGATACAGCGTTGTACGATGGTCCGGACACATAATGAGAGGTAAGGGTGCCGCGCGTGCGGAACGTTCTTGAGAAACCTTACGCCAGATGGCGCTGGTTTTGTTTATTTCTCGTGCCTCGGTCTTCATCAGAGGACCAGATCTGGGCATCATTCTCACCTGAAGCACGTCGAGGCGTATATGTGGGATTTCCTGGACGATCGAATCATCATTCTTGCCCACGCGGGTCTTGCGACACAGGGGTATAGTGTACCATCCACCTATCCCTGATCGAGATTCCGTCTGGGATGTCGACAAGAGAGCGCAGCTCGAGGGGGGCAGAAGAACGACAGGAGACTGGCCAAACACGGAGGCATCGCGGTTATCTTGCATTTCTGGAAGCGAACGTTGAGTAAACCAGATTTTTCCATCCTCCAGTTGCGCATGGCCACCATGACCTTCGAGAGGCTCGCTGCCATGGCAAGATATGGACTCGAGAGGTACCGGGCCTCTATATGAGCCAGCATCCCGCGGGAGGCAACTGTCTGTGTGCCCCGTCTTTTGATAGTAAGGAATGGTGACTCGGCGGATGTGATGGCTACCTAGGCATTCGAGTTGCATGCCGTAGGGTAAGACCCAAGAGCACGTGGTGTTCTGGCCAAGTGGTCCAGCTGGTATTCTTGGAATGTTAGCAGCAACCGAAGTGCCATATCCAAGAGCATCCCTCGCCGCTGACGCTTAACAGCGTACTACGTATTCCCGCTTCACAATTGCATGTCCGGGACAATGCCAGATACGATATCCGGTCATTCTGTGGTTGTGTAAATGTTGTGTCTGAGGCAGTACCTCAGGGCCAACCGACCTGGGAATGCGTACATGCATACATATGTGTTCAACACACGTCGGTGCTACTTTCACAACTAGATATCTTACACAAGACCATGCTGCCTCCCAGCACAAAGATCACACATGACGATACATTCGGCAACAAAAAGCCATCTACTTATCGTCCGCCTTCGCGTGAATAAGCCTATCCAGCGCCTTCCCCTCGTCCAGGAACCAGCCGCCCTTGACGTCGAGCTTCAGCTCCGCCTTCTTGACCCGGATCTTGGCGAACCCCTCGCGCGTCAGCGCCCTCTTCATGCCCGCGAACGCGGCCTTGGCCCCCCTGCCGAAGTGCCGGAACGGCGCCGTCATGACGTGGTCGAGCTCGTACTGCCGCGCCTCGGCCTTTCGTTGTTCCTCGGCCTTGGCGAGCCGCAGCTGCTCCGCGGGGGACAGTCTCTCGACCCCGGACCCGGCCCTGCCGCTCGCGGCGTACACGAGGCTCGCGACTGGGGCGGGGACGTGCACGTCCGCGAGGTTGTAGCGGGCGCGCTTGAGCGGCAGGAAGGGCACCCACCTCTTGGTCGCGAGCTCGAGCTGGAGCGTCGACGGACCGTTGGGCGCCTTGGCTGGCGGAGGGACGGGCACGGCGGTGATGCTCCTGACGATGCGGCTCGGCCAGCGCAGCCAGTAGAAGCCGATGGTGGCCATGAAGCCGCAGATGACGGCGTAGCCGTGGGGCACCCACCAGGCCAGCCCTTGCGGAGTGTTGACGAAGATGGTGTAGTACTGCACGGCGACGTACGAGATGCAGAAGGCGCCGGCGTTGAAGGCGCTGAAGGTGAACCAGAACTGGTTGGGGGCCTCGTAGAGCAGGGTCGGGGTCGACTTGGAGGCGAGGAGGGCGGCGTAGGCCGGCGAGGGGGGCGGGGCGCGGTTGGCCGTGCTGGGGATCGGCCGTGGTTGTTTTTGTGCGGAGGCTGCTTTGGGGGGTCTGCTGGCGAGCGGTGGCTGCTGCTGCTGCTGCTGCGGTGATGGTCTGGATGTCGGGGGTTGTTTCGCGGCGGCTCGGAGGGAGTGTAGGGTGCTGAACAGATGTCGTGATATTGGTACGTGGCCGCGGCAGGCTATTCTTGCCGGCAATGGCTGGATGGAGATCGTCATGGTGTGGGATACGGGTCGTCGGCTGGACAAGGAGAGGACGTGGGCGCAAAGGCCCCGAGAGAGGGAGGGCATCTGACAGATGGTCGCTTTGTTAGTACACATGTTCCAATCTTGAAGGGTTTGACACGAGCATATTCACCTTGAAAGTAGACACAGCAGCACCGAAGCTCGAGATGTCGAGAAGGCTGAGCTCAGTGAGCTGATGTCGAAAAAAGAATCGGAGCTCGGTAACAATGTTTTGCGACTGCCCAGTGCCCGCTGTAGCCAAGCTCCACTCCAGTGGTGGGGGCAGCAAGATACCCTGATACCTTTTCCCAGTAGGGCGGCAATTACAGTGGGTTTACAGCGGGTTTACAGTGGGGTCACCTAAGCTTTCCTGGCTTTTCGGCGATTTGTATGTAGCACCGAGAGGCCCGTGCTTCCAATTCGGATCCCCAACAGGGCCAACACTTCCAATTGCTAGCACAGTAGACATTTCTCGCGGCAGCTACCAGCGTCACCACCAAAACTCCTACCAGGTAGACGACCGCCCACAGCCCACCATGGCCTCCTTTGCAACGGCGTCCCGTCTCTCCGCGCGGCTGGTGACGCGGACATTGCCTCGCGATGCCACTCTCAGAGGTTAGTAACCGGCATCAATAGGAAGGAATCGCAAGAAAGTGCCTCGCTGACGACACTGCTTCAAATCCAGGCTTCCGCACCTCCGCTGCCGCCCTCGCCGCCCAGAATTTCACAATGCCTGCCCTGTCCCCGACCATGACCGAGGGCAACATCGCCGCGTGGCGCGTCAAGGAGGGTGACAAGTTCGCCGCCGGCGACGTGCTGCTCGAGATCGAGACCGACAAGGCCACCATGGACGTCGAGGCCCAGGAGGACGGAATCGTCATGAAGATCATGCAGGCCGACGGTGCCAAGCAAGTGCCCGTAGGGACCCGCATAGCAGTCATCGCCGACACAGGGGACGACATCAGCGCCCTCGAGATCCCGCCAGACGAGCCGTCCCAGAAGAAGCCCGAAGCCGGCAAGGAGGCCGCGAAAAAGACGACCGAGTCCACCAGGAGCCCCAACCCAGAGACCCAGCCCGACTCCCCCGTCCCGGCACCGGCCAAGGAATCGACCAAGGCGAAGACAAAGGCGGCCAAGCAGACGCGGCCACTGCTGCCGTCCGTCTCGCATCTGCTCAAGGAGAACGGCCTGGACGAGTCTGCCGTCGCCGACATGACGCCCACCGGCCCCAACAACCGCCTCCTCAAGGGCGACGTCCTCGCCTACCTCGGCAAGGTCAACCCCGACGTGCCCGCCGCGCTGTCGACGCGCTTCGAAGAGCAGTCCCACCTCGACCTCGCCAACATCAAGGTGTCCGTCGCCGAGCCCAAGGACGCCAAGATCCCCGAAAAGACCGCCGAGAGCCAGGCAGCAGCAGCACCGCCGGCGCAGCCAGACGCCGTGGTCGCCCTGCCCGTCTCCCTGGAAGCCGTCATCGCGGTGCAGCAGAAGGTCAACCAGTCCCTCGGCACCTTCCTGCCGCTGTCCACCTTCATCGCGAGGGCCACCGAGCTGGCCAACGACGACCTGCCGCTCCCCGCCGGCGCCCAGCCGACGGTGGACGACCTCTTCAACCAGGTCCTCGGCCTCGACAAGGTCAAGACCTCGTCCCGCGGCCGTTATCTCCCCCAGGTATCCGCCATCCCGCCCGCGTCGCTGCTCGGCCCCCGGCCCGCCCCTCGCCAGGAAGACATCATCGATATCCTTGCTGCTCCCGCGACCAAGAAGGCTGCGGCTCCCAAGCCGCGGAGCCAGTTCGCCCCCGGCACGGCCAGCGGAGTCAACGTGTTCAGCCTCACCGTCCCGAAGCCGGAGGAGAAGCGTGCGCGTGTGTTCCTCGAGCGCGTCAAGTTGGTGCTGGAGAACGACCCCGGCCGGCTGGTGCTGTGAGCAGGGAGGACAGGACAGTGGTGCGTTTTGTGGTGTACATGTAATAGCTGGCGAATACCTAGACTTGGATCCCTTGCCTAATTTTAAGCATTGATTGAGAGTATTAATACGAGATGTATGAAGAACAGCATGTCTAAAACGCAGCTCTGTTGACTGCACGTCGTCATCATGAAAAAAGCCCCCCCAAGGGACGAACCTCCCTCTTGGCGTACCATCTGAAGATCCCGGCACTGCGCAACCAACTAGCCAAATATAAGTATCTATCATGGCAATCATCAAAGAGAGAAGAAGAACAAGAAGAAAAAGGCTATGACCATCCACCCACACTCCAATCGCTGCATCTCTTACTCATAACGCAATCTGGCGTCCCTACCTACCCACCCCGACGCCTCGCATAGCTATCCCCATGCCCCCTCCCAAGCTACACTTCCAACAACAACAAGCCTACTCCTCCGCCGCCACAACCTCCTCATCAACCTCCCACCCCTCCCAAGACGCCTCATCAAACCCATTCGGCCTCCCGGCCCTTACATACCCAACCCTCACCCCTTCCACCCTTACCGCCTCCCTCGGCCACCGCACCCGTCCGCCAAACCCGCGACTCCACGCCTCAACCATCATCTCCTCCCGGAACAACCCTGGCGCAGCACGTCTCATGCTCCGCAGCGCCCGGGCCCCGACCTCGTCGACGCTATCCCCGTGTCTGAGCCCGAAGAAACCTCTGTCCCCCAGTCCGCCGTCATGATGCGCCAACCGTATCCGCCCCTGCACATCATCCGGGTACTGCCCCAACCCGAGCAGGAACACGTCGTACTGGCACAGCGACGTGCGGCACGCGTAGCTGCCTCCCCGCAAGGAGCGGGTCCGGAGCGCGGCCAGCGCGGCCGCCGCGCCCAGCGCCCCGGTGCCGTAGTCCGACATCGGGAAGGGGGGCACGACGGGTTCGGCCAGGCCCATGAAGCTCCCTTGCGCCCAGGCTACGCCCGTCGCGCAGTCGGCTATCTGCTGCCAGCCGGGGCGGGAGGACCAGTCTTGCTGGGCTGTCGAGGGTGAGGACGGGTTGCGGCGGGTGTGGTGGGTGTGGTGGGTGTGGTGGTGATGGCGGCCGGGGGTGGTGATGGTGGTGAGTCCGTTGGTCGGGTGTTTCTGTGTGCCTTGCTGGGGGGGTTGACCGAAGCAGTCCTCGGCGACGTAGACGAAGCCCTTTCCGCGCCTGCGGGCGAGGGCGGCGAGGTGCAGCGGTCCGTAGCCGAGCTTCTCGAGCGCACCCGGCCGGTAGCCGTCGATGAGCACGTCGGCCTCGGCCAGGAGGGCGTCGAAGACGTCCCGGTCGCGCGGCACCTTGAGGTCGAGCGACGTCGCGTGCTTGCCCGTGTTGACGTCCAGCTGGAAGAAGGGCACGTCCGGGAGCCGGTCCGACGTCACCTTCAGCACCTGCGCGCCGTGGGCGGCGAGGCAGCGGCCGATGGTCGGCCCCGCGATGACGCGGCAGAGCTCGAGGACCTTGATGCCCTGCAGGACCTGGGGGGTGGCGGTGGACTTCTGGTCCTGCTGTCGGAGAAAAGGGATTGGAGGCGTCGAGTGCTCGAGAGAGGTGACTGTGAACGGCGGCATGGAGCAGAGAGCCTGGCCGTGAGCGGTCCTCCTGAACTGGTCCCACTTGAGGGCCTCGATACCTGCCTGTCGGTGACGGTTGTTCAGCTCTTCGAGTTCCGAGACTGTAAATTTCTTGACGGTCCTCTCTATGGTCTCGATGCATTGCCGGTAGTCCGTCAGGTCTGGCCGGAACGCGGGCAGGCCAAGCATCTTCAGCGTCGTCGTTGCATCTAGGGAGCCGTGTATATGGTAGTACCTGGCCCTGTCCTTGGTCTCGAACAGGTTGGCTGACAGGCGGCGGTAGACATTGGACTGTGCCTGGTTCAGGTCGGTATCTAAGGTAGACATGAGCCGTCTGGCAGTGAACTGCGGATGTTCGTGTATCTAACCTGGTATCTTCTGTCTGACCCTTACGTCTCCCTTGCCCAAGCCATCTATCGTTGTCAGATAGGCCGACATGAGGAAGCAAGCGATCTTTTCCATGTCCACATGGATGGGCCTTGGCTGTACGCCGTATCGCAGGTCGGCTATCGATGCCACGAGACACGCCTCCAGGGCCTTGATGGCCGCAGTGGCCTCTTGCTCCTTCAATGGACACGGGAACTGCAGAGCTGCTCCACATGGCGAGGGCGAGCTGAACACACTGTTCTTGGCATAGTGGGCAATCCCGTCTGGAAGCTGGCCACGGACGGAGAAAAGCAGCGAGTCTAGCGCTATGTTTGCCCCGTCCACGACCGAGTATGGGCAGCGGCGGTGAGCTTCGAAGTTCATGATTTGCTGGACGCCAAGCTCGAGTACCAGGTGCGATGCGAGTAGACCCGGAGAGCGTCCGTACACGAGGGACGAAGGCAGTTTGATCTGAAGGCACTCGACCTTTATGCTTTGCCCAGCTATGCTTCGAGAAAGGTTCGTCCCCACTCGGGTCCATTCACCATCATCATCATCAGCCATGTTCCATCCACTCTGACCGGATAGCAAGGTGAAGTGGTTTCGCCATCTCGCCTCGATCCGCCAGCTTCGTAGATAGCTGTCACCATGATACGACTGCCGCGAACAGTAGCCGAAGATAGTGACTGTTCCATGTGCCTGCATGTCATGTCATACGCGGTTAAGGATTCAATATTTGACACTCGACCTGTCAACCAACACCATTGAACAACCCGGCATATCCGTCTGCAAGCACAGCAAGCACCGAGGCCGCGGTCAGTCCCTGGGTGACGGATGTGTGGCGGAAACGGATGCTGTTATATGTAGGATTCGGTAAACTATTCCGATTGCGAGTATGCGTACATACCGCCGCCGATAGACCCTGGCCAGTAAGAGACGGGCAAACGATGAAAGGTCGTGTTGACTAAAGACTAGTAATAAGACCAAAGTCTGCATGCCACTCGGAACCCAGGCAGGTCAGATATGAGAGAGACAGCCAACTATCGGTGTATGGAGCTGTATACCTAGACGGACAGCCGGCTTCGGAGACGGTGACTGAGAAAAGAGCCGGCGTCCGAGGCGAACAATAGTTCCCCGGCGGCGAATGCGGTCGCCTCCGAGAGAGTGGCTGAGACAGGTGATAGGGTGGAAACAGCAGAAGAGGCTCTTATCTAGTGTGACACGACGATTGCGTGCAGCATCATGTTGCAGCGTCATTTACGCACAACGCCGCGCGATGTAGCCCGTTCCTGTCATTCAACGCCCTCTCAGATGTCGACATGTCGACAGGTGTCTGTCGTGGTGCAGAAACTGTGCCGTTTTCTTATCAAACAATGCCATGCCAGTGTCCGAGCGGAATGCTCGTGGTCATCGTTGGGGAGCAGCTAAGAGCCTGATCACATCCTCTGGCAGAATCCAAATTCGATGTCGGTGTATTGTCTCTTCTGTTGTGTCGTGTCCGGTAATTAGTACGTAAGATAGATCTGATGACCATAGCCCACGCACATTCTAGCTGAGATCCGGGCTAGGCAAGTTGGACAGCAGAAGCAAGCTGCAAGCACCAGGTCCTAACCCTGATCCATCTGCGATTCTCACATGGATACGAACTGGACGTGGAAGATGGAGTAAGTTCGTCTGGATAGTTCGTTTGAGATATCGTCCTGCCGAGTTCAGACGAAGGTTCAGATCGTATCGGAAGGCTGATGTTGGAAGAAACCTAATCAAAATCTCGTCAAATCTCGTCTGGAGGGAGATGCGTACCTGTACCGGGCTTGACACCGTCTGACTTACTTCAAGAGATGAGAAAGTCCATTTTAAGTATCGTGCTAAAATTAATGTTATGTAAGGTACAGGAAAGATACCTTACGCAGTAGATCCCGCATTGGTTCCGGAAGGTGCAGCCGCAGCGGGTAGACTAGCCTACTTCGATAGCTTCCTTTTTCTACCCAGTCTCATCCGTCCGAGTGTTCTCTGATTCCGTGACAATTTCTCAAGACCCCCAGGTTGACACTCGCTTCGGTGTCTTTGCTGCTGTAAGAAAGGTTTTAGTATCTTCGCTTGGACCAAGGAGAGATGCTGGGTTGCGGTATCATCTGGACACAAAAACTGGTCCGATGGGTGTCGGCCCAAGTGGGTTAGGTGCGTTATCCGATGCCTTGGCATCGATCTGATGGGAAAGCCGGGTACTTCATCCTTTCTTTTGAATGCACCTCTCGCGCATCTCACGCATTCTCGTCTCCGCCCCCAACATCTCATTAGGTACTGTACGTTTCAGACGAGATGGACCCCTTCAACAGTCTTGTTACTCATGTTACGCCAAACTCTAGCATGCAGAGGATGCAAGGATTGGACAATGTTGAGACGAAGATCCAGATTGATGACGAGCTCGATACGGAATCCCCGTTGGCGCAGGTATCTCAGGTACCACTTGTCCGACCAGCAATCTCTCCATCCCATTTGGTATCCTCTTAGCAAAGAGCTGTCCGAGGTATCACTGAGTCTAGACTCGAAGGAAGGGACGCGACCATAACGGCAATGTCCAGAGCACACAAGTCCTCTCCCCCTTGGACTGTCAGTATCGACTCTCTGACGCACTGAGGGAGGAGATAGACACCGGTCGCCAGCCAACGCCAGCAGATCAAGGGGACCTAGTCAAGCAGGTCAAGGCACGAGAGCCCACCAGCTGAACACATGCGATTTATGGACACTCCAGGACCTCCTTGCTTGCGCGAGATCTTCTGCATAGGTCTAGAAGCGGGGTTAGAACCTTTTCCGAAGCGGTCGGGCAAGCCTCCCTGCTCGTCGATTGGCTAGGGGAGCTGCTGTCTTCTATGTAGCAGGCTTGGCGTTGAGTACTGGGGTGTCCTTCTAGCACACCAGCCAAGGTGTCCCTCGCGATCCTGGGAGACCCAGCCTCGCAAATTCGACTTGACTCTGTTAGCTCGCGACATCTTGCTCGAGTTACACAGCAATCAGCTCGCACTACAACCCGGCTGCTGCGAGCCAGCATCTCACCTGTGGCTCTCTCGTTCACGTGTGCGGAATAGCCCCGAGTGCGGCCCAACGGACTTGCCTTGCGACTCAAAAGAAAACCCTCTTCTGTGGCTCATACCTCCCCATCGCCCCCTCCTGGCGTCTCTGTAGACCGGTCCCACGATCCACCAGTTATATATTCAACCAAGATGTATCATTGTTGCGCATGCTAAGACCGCCCTGGACCGATTCACGTCGACCAGGATTTGCGCCCAAGACTTATCCGAGAGAGTTGTCTACAGGCAGTCTATCCCGTCCCAGCGTTCCCCATAGCTCCTTTGCTCTTTACTTCCGAACTCGATCTGACAGACTTGAACTTCGTGCGAGTGCCGGACTGCGCGACATCCTTGTTGGCTGTTTACCGCTTGGAGCCTGCCTACCTTATGGACCATTCCGCCGACCCTTCCCTATGAGGAGCTAGGAGAACGGGACGTGTGCCAGTATACAATCGCGGTGCCCAGCTTACTTCACTCGACTTCCTCCTGCGATGCGTTTGCTGTTCCCGGAACCACCAACAACCTGCGCAACCTAGTCCAAGTCGTCTCACAGCTCCTCCAGCACGCCGCTCTATCTACTGCTTGTCCCAGCCAACCTATTCCTTGTCTTGTCAGCGCCCTTGTGTCGTGCAGCATCCGCTGTCCCGTCGGATCACGGCGCCTCCTGCGACAGCTAACGTCCTTTGTCCTCAACGCTCTGTCTAGGCCGATAGGGTATCCTCATGGCGGGGCCGCCTCACGGTTCCGGCCCCTGTTAGTCCATCATGACGAGGCCCAAGGTACCCGACGAGAAGCGTCAACGCACCGCGCAGGCCTGTGACTCCTGCAAACGCCGAAAACAGAAGGTGAGTTGTCTATATTTCAAGACACCTGTGCTTCCATCGCATTGCCTGCAAGCTTGTCACAGCGCCTATATCTGTATGTTCTGCAATATGTTGTTTGTGTGTCATGCTCAAATGTCTTGTGCTGCCCCTGTCAACAACATTGTGCGCCGGTGGCGTATAAGACATGCCAACTTCCGGGGAAACACTCGAATCACGTCCTTCTGTTCTACGCCCAACAGGCGTCACTTCTCAGACGCTTCCAATTGCAGACTATCACCTTGAGGTCTCTTGAGATGCGACTCTGAATCGACTTTCGGAATCTGATGCCTGTCGTTCCGCTATTCTCCGAGGCTCGCAGTATGATGTTGCAGACGCCGGTGTGCAAGCCAACCATGGTTATGTGCGAGTCACGACATCTGACGCATAGCTTTGATCACCTTGGCTACCCTCCCTGGGCTTGGAAGACTAATGGCCGATACGATAAGCAAGGTGGCCAGAAATCCTGTGGTCCGGACGTCTCCTTCGTTTCTTCCCGCAGAGTTGTGCATCTCGAGATACCGTCCATCCATGTCATTTGCTAACGAGCCTCCTTCAAGTGCAACGGCTTCAAACCATGCAGCACATGCGTTAAGCGGCGCCTGACCTGCATATACACCGGGCCGCATGGCGCTTCGCAGTTCAGTCCTCACGAGTCGCCCGAGGCACCAAACAAGCGGCGCACTCTGGATGCCACACCCCCCGAGTCCCATACCGCACTACCAGAACACAGAGCTTTCACAATGGAAATCGATTCCGTTACACACGCCAGCGCTTCCCATCATGCGGGCGAGATAACGCCGCCATGGGATGATCAAAAGCAAGCAGCTCAGCCGCCGCTTTCTCGAGCACAGCGGTCACAGCGGTTGGACCCCTCCGCGTCTGGCCCTACCATTCCGTTTCTGCCTACCTATGATCAGCCTCGGAAGGCAGATAACGATAGAGACAGCGGATCGAGGCACAGCACTATCAGCGGTCCGGACGAAGAAGCGGATGTGTTCAAGATGAACCGGATGTTGAAGGACTCTGCAGGACGCCTGCGTATGTTTGTATCTCCATGATTACTCCTGACGACTCTTGTCCTAACACGAATGCCAGTTTATCTCGGCGACTCGGCAACGTTGTCCTATCTACAACTAATCCGGAACTGCGTCGAACTAGCAGCCGGGACTTCCCCTTTCACGCATGATCCATCGAGGCACCAGCTTATGGAGGTCAACGTATCCCTGCCGCCCGATACGCGTCCGCCTCATCTGTTACTGCCCCCGGATCCTCAAACTGGCCGTATCTTGGCCGAGGCGTTCTTCGTTAATGTGAGTGCGCTTTTTCGAACCCAACCATGGCAGACAGCACTGACAAGATGTAGACTATGGGTATTATCGAGGTGTTTGACAAGCAGGAATTTCTAGCATCCCTCGAGTTCTGTTACACCGATCCACTCAACATTGAAACTTGCACGTTGTGCCTCTTGTACCTCGTCTTTGCCATTGGCCTAGTGCTGGCGAACCCAACTTCTGACACGGAGGAGGCCAAGATGATCGAACGCATGCGGAACGACAAGCACAACGACTGGGCTGAGATGTACTACAGGAGTGCAAAACTCCTAGGGGATCCTGTCTCCGGATTCGAAGACGCAGATCTTTGGTCGGTGCAGGCACTGGTGCTCATGTCTGTCTACACTCTCGCAATCTCGAAGAGGAATGCAGCATACGCCTATTATGGTAAGCTCAATGATGCATGATTTTCTATGCAGCCTCCCAGTACATTGCTAATGAAGGAGCTTGTCAGGCATGGCTGTGAGGTCCGCATTTGCGCTTGGCTTGCATAGAAAAGAAGCTTTGCCGGCCGTACCCGTGCCGCAGCGCGAGATAAGGAGAAATCTTTGGAAGACGCTCGTTATACTGGACCGCTTTCTCTCTGCGTCTCTCGGGCGGCCAACAGCGATTAACGAAGACGACTGCTCCGAATCCTTGCTTGACCCCTCCGAGGCGTCCCCCAGGGCGGATGGTGAGGGGACCAGCGATATGGTAGTTCATGTCGAGGGACTGAATGCCGTGGTTCGCAGCTCGCAGGCGGTCGGCACTATCCTCAAGAGAGTCTACTCGACACGAAAGGTTACGACGGCTCTCGCCCAGGAGATCGTGGACAAGACCAGGGGCTGGTCTGCGAAGCTGCACCCTGACTTACACTGGAAAAGGGCATATTCACCGCTGACGGCAGGCCATGGTATCGCCCTTCTCCATGCGAACCTGTTTCAATGCCATACCACGATACTACTCACACGACCCTTCTTCCTGTTCATGATCCACAAGACCCAAGCAGCACGGATGAGCGGAGAGCCGCCTTCTTCTGGGCGTGTGAGGTCGAAACTGGAGAAATACTCCTCAGCATGTGTTGAAGTATCGAACAACTCTATCCTGCTCGTTAAGAGAGCCTTTCAGGATAGCTATCTCTCACAGAGAAACCCGTTCGTACTGTACGTTCGAGATATCGTCCTCCGGAGCACCACAGTCATCAGAGCTAACTCGTGGCAGCTACTTTCTCTTTGCAGCGAGTCTCATAATCCTCAGCAACGAGTTCTTTGGCTTGTTCAACGTCGAGTCGTACGAGACACGTATCGAGCACGCCATAACGATAATGAGATACTGCGCCGAGACAGACCCCCAGGCCAATCGACTGCTCTACATTCTGACCGAGTTCAGAGCCGTGGTTGCAGAAAAGGGGCAATCTGCGAGACGCGATTCGACCGGCTTTGCTCCAAAGATATCCTCGACGCCAAGCGCGACGTTCGATCCCATGGCCAACCTGACGGGCTTATACGATACTCTGAGCCGGTCAAACAGCACATACGACACCTCGTCCATGGGCGAACACAGGCTATCCACGGCATCTCGACACAACTCGCTCGCCTCCATGGCCGTACCCTCGCTGAGCGAGGCCTCCTCGTCACGATCGTCCGTGCTCGGCTCCAAGGTGGACAGCGGGATGCAGCTCAGCGGGATCACGCCGCCGCACAGCAACTCCGCCTCGATGGCCCCGCAAGGCGCCGAATACTACCGGTCGCTCCCGACCCCGAGTGCGACGACGGCGCTGGAGCCGCCCGCCGAGTCGCTCGGGGACAGCTCCGTCATCGACTTTGATAGCTTCTGGCACTGGTCGCTGAACGGTATGAGCGGGACCGGGGCGCCGATCGGCGGTGGTGCGACGGGCATGCCGTCTGTTCCTGCTTCGAACGGGTTTGGCCCCACGATGAGCTCGTCGTTCCCCGCCTTCGCTATGAATCCGAACAGTCAAGGCGGGAACGGCGGACTGGGCGTCAACGGCAATATTCCCATGTACCCGCCGTCGAACTTTGTATGACATGCTGGTGGCGCAGTAAACGAGGGGTGGCATGTTATAAAACGTCTGCAGGGGGGCGATCACGATTCGGTTCTTACGCTTGGGTGATGGTTTCTTCCCTATCGGTGTCTGGTCGGCGCAGGTAGCCAGATGAGCCGCACGAGTAATAATGGCGGTTCTCTGATGTACTGGAAAAATATGTTTCTTTCATCTCACATCTTATTTACATTGGGTGTTAACGACCTTGGCATATGCTGTCCTGGAGGGCAACCTACCTACTACGTCTGTGGTATATAGAAGTACAGGACATTATTGAGGAAAATAATCTATGTGTGTGCCATAGAGCAACAAAACTTCCTCACCGAGATATGCTCAGTGAGCCCTCCACATAAACACGTAGATGTCTTACCCAAACTCCAAAGATACCCAGAGTTCTCGCTCGGATACGATGAACCCTGCTGTTGTGGTGGTCACAGGCATATTACAGCACACCGGACTTTGGATCTCGATAAACAAGGTCTAAAAGCCATTCTACTTGCTCGCAGTAACCTCTCTCGCATTCGTCCAGTCTCTTGAAGACTACGGAGCCCAACCTCACGAAGGGTGCCATCAAGACCTACGAACCTAGGCAGACCATACCCACCTCCTCACCTTAACGCCCCAACCACGGCATCTCCATCCCACCCCCCTCCAAGTTTCAAGTTTTCACTCACCCACCCCATCCACTTCCGGCACAAGCACAAAATCATACTCCAGCCCCCACCGCGCCCTCTCGTCCCCCTCCCGCCTCTCAAACCTCACAACCAGCTCCTCCTTGACCGCAAACACCGCGTCATCCCCGACATACCCGTCCTCCGCGTCAAACACCTGCGTTACCAAGGGCCGGTGGCCCGCCGCCTCGACGACGAAGTGGATGTGCGCCGGGCGGAAGGGTCCCCGGTCCAGCAGCGCCAGGAGCCGGCCCGCGGGGCCGTCGTCGGGGATGGCGTAGGGGACGGGCCGCAGGGCGTAGAACGAGAAGTGGCCGCGGCTGTCGGTCTTGAAGCGACCCCGCAGGTTCATGTCTGGTTGGAGCGGGTCTTGCTGCTCGTACAGCCCGTTGGGGGCCGTGTGCCAGACGTCGATTGTTGCGCCGGGGAGGGGGGTTAGGGTGCGGCGACGGGTGCCGTCGGTGTCGCCGTCGGTAGTCGAGACAGGGGCCGCGGAGGAGGAGGAAGCATACACCCGGCCGTGAATGAATGCGGCGTCCTCCAGGGCGCGGTCGTACCAAGGCAGGGAAGGGTACAGGCCCCTGACGATGGACGAGCTGTTGGGCAGCTCGGGGGCTCCCTGTCGGTAAAAGGGGCCGAGGATGGCGGAGGGGGTGGCGGTGGCTCCGCCCAGGAGCTTGGCCGTGATGTCGTCTACTAGGCTCTCGAGACCCAGGATGTCACACAGGAGCTGCGTCTCATTTCGCTTGTCGGTCGACATTCGACCGCATTCGTTGATCTGCCGAGGTTGGACGAGTTAAATGGGATGGATCTTCTTTCTTCGTATGCGTGATAAGGTTCGTGGGGTGCGTGGGTTGTTGGGGAGGGGCGGGGAGATGGGATGGGACGGAGGAGGATTGAAGTATCTGATGACTTACGAATTCAACACCTGCGGTCCACTCGGCCACTGTGAGGTTCGACTCGCGGGCGAAGTCGTGGAGATGCCGTATGAGGCTGGGCATGATCTCCACCAGGCGGGCGTGGGCTTTGGGTCCGGTTGCGGCGATGACTTTGTCGGTGAAGGTGCTGTCATACTGGATAGGGGGGACCATGCTAGGTCCGTTGGGTTCGGCGGAGCCCATTTTGTCGTATCTTGGGTCGGTTGAGGGAGAACTAGGACTGTAACAGAGCTTATGTTTATGGCTCAAAGGCAGACCCTCCGTTTCTCGTGTTCATCTCTCGGTTGAACTCGACCAGTCCCTCTTATGGATAGGGCTTCGTGTTAACGTGCGTGTTCATAGGAGAGATATACGGTGGAGGTCGTAGAGAGGATAAGTAGTAACAAGGCAAGGGTTTATATATTGATAATATAGCATTGGGATAAGGGGTGAATGGGATAAGGAGTGAAGGTGACGGAGAACGTCGTGACAAGTGAAGGTGAGAGAAAAGAGGCGATATAGAGGTGATTCTTTTGATTTGCCAAACTAGGGGGCTATAAACATAAAGAGCAGTTGCGAGTAAAGGTAGCAGAGGGTGACAGGTTCGGCAACGGCGAAGTTACCAGAAAGAGTAGGCACACACTAATGTGATTCAGAACTGCATCTGGAGCGTACACCAGGTTTCGAAAGTGAAGCAGGCAGGATTCTTGGCGTTGAAGTGAAGCGTGCAAGCTCGACCTGTCAAAGGCACTTGAGATCGCAGAGCAGCAGTGAAGCTTCATCTTCGTTCGGTCCATCTTTTCGTCAAAACAAGACATTGGCTAACGAGCAATGGAGGAGAGACGTAAGTTGCGTGGGGGATGTCTCATGCAGGACTGTATGCATGGTTCTTGACCTTGAATCTGCCGGTTCTATGGCCATGCAGAAGGAGACATGATTCACGGAGAAACACCGTTTGCTCCGCTGTACTACAGAGTCTGAAGGTTGATAACGTCGCCGCACAAGGATGCTAGACACGACTACAATCCCGTTCAGAAGGTGAATTGCTAGCCCGTCGAGACAGCCCCAAGACCAAGCTGTCGTGCTGTCTCAGGCGGTGTGAGGCAGGCTGCTTATAGCGATGACAACAGGCTTGGTTTTCCGGCATTTCAGATCAGCTGCCAAGATCATGTGAACCGAATACTTGCGGTAGGACCTTGCAGTGTCACTGCCTTAGGCAAGAGGAGTAGATGGACCAACATCGAAATCTGCAGAGGATAGCGTCACAGGAGACTCCGTCGGAAAGCTTGAAAATGGGTGGAAGAACTAGGTTAAGCAAGACGAGCGGCGTCAACACAAAGGGTGTTCCCTAGCGGCCGCTGTATGCAGCCGAAGACATGTCCTGACGGAACGCCTGTTCGGTCAGAGCACAAGCTAACCAAGTGCATTGTCCTGTGGTTGATGTGACACCACGTCGAGGCGGAACCTGCATGTCTCCTGCGTGCCAGCAATCGGTATGGCGCGAGGCAGCACAGCATATATCGCTGCAAGGCAGTGATACTCGCGAAGATTGCGTGCGAGGGACAGCGTACTTGTCCGGGGGAGGGTAAGCTTCTTCGTCATGTACAAGCAAATGCTCTGCTTTGAGCATCAGTGGTGCCAGCAGGTGCGTAGGAGATGCGGCCGTTCGGTCCTCAACGGTATCGGATCACGCGACTCGAACCTTTGCGCCAAGTCATGCCCATCGACTGGACAGCCTCTCTGGCATCAGGTCACCAATGGTATGGTGGAGGTTCTTCGCGCATTGCGTAACTGGTGCTCTGTTGGTGAGGCATCTCACGCACACTAACCAGGATGGGCTTGCCACCCGTGTAACAGTATGTGGCCTTTTACCAGTCCTAGGGTCCGAGGCTTTCACCGAGTCGGGCCTCAACATGGGCGGAATATTCCACTAAGAGCCACGCCGGTGTTGTGCGATGTGACAGGTCGTTATGTAGGATATCGGCAGGGAGAGGCCACGCTGATCAGGCATTTGGCTCACTCCATAGTTCGCTGCAATGTAACAGCGCCCTATCCCAGAAGACGCTACTAGTTTGTCCAAAACTTTGTGATGGCAAGTGATCGATAACCCTTCGATGCTAGCTTGTATAGACTCTGGGTTGATCAGGACAGTGCGATACAGACGCATACGCCCACGTTTGAGCATTCATCCACAGCGTCAAGCTCAGATTGGCGAAACGAAAAGCTGCCCGGGGCCCTTGGAGCAGAGTGGGCGATGGATCGAGAACGAGGAGGCCAGAGAGGAGTCCTAGAGAGGTCAAGTGACCACTGAGCAGTCTGTTGGTCTCGACGATTCAAGGAACGTGCAGCGGAATCAGACGATGTCGGGTTCACAGACCCCGAGAAGACGGCACGAAGTCCGGGGCGCCGGATGTCCCTGCATACCCTTCCGCGTGTTGACAGGATGTGATGATGATTGGAAAAGCAGAGGACTCGAATAACTGTCGGTAAGACGTCGAAGTCATGACAGCAAATGGGAAGAAGCAACGGAGACCCACTGAAGGACCAGCCCGCTCCTCAGCCCGCTCCTCAGCCCTAGCACCAACTTCAACAGTCTACGGATTGCCATGTACATATGACTGGTGATGATCCATATATCCATATTATCGAATGTCTTCACCGTGTATACGCCACTGCAAATACACATACATATAGTACACATCAACACCTACAAACAACCACGCCTCAACGCCTATGCCACCCTCTTACCAGGCCGCTGGCCCAAACGTCTCCCCCGGAGGCAGCACGACCTGTACAGCCGTATCCTTGAAATCCATTGTGCTCGCAACCACATCGTTCCCCCACCAGCTAGGCGGGTTGATATTGTTCAGCGTAAACGCGAAAAAGATCACCAGCGTCGCCAGCGCGAGCCCCAGATCCAGCCCGCTCGACGTCAGGAAGTTCAGCCTGCTCCACCACGCAAAGTGCCTCTTCCGGATCATGTACTGGAACACCCACCCCACGAATCCCCAGGACAGGTAGTTGAGCGGCGTGGCCGGCGGGATCAGACCCGACCCGCCGAAGATGAGCGGTGTCATGAGGTATTTCAGGGGCGACCGCGGCCACTTCTTGGCCGCGAAGTAGATTATTACCGGGGTTACCGCGCCCACGAGGAAGAAAAAGAAGAGGCCCGAGTAGATCTGCCCTGGCGAGAACATGCGCGCCGGGCCGAGGAGGCCCCAGATCACGGAGGCTGCATCGGGCGTGGGTCAGCGGTGCAGCTCAAAGAGTCCGTGCTGGAGATGGTCCTTACCAGAGAAGAACACCCGACCACCAGGGCAGGTGAAATGCTCGGGCTGCTCTCGCGTACAGACGCCGTCTATGCTACCAAGAGCGTAGTTCAGGACCGCTATCTGGATGAAGCAAGACACTGTCGTCGCAACGACCTGCGACGTGAACATGGTCCGTGGCGGGATCTTCATGTAGTGGCCGAACTTGAGATCTCCCACGAAGCTAAGGGCTTGTGACATGGTGATGTATCCGAATGTCTTGAATCTACAGTAAACTCGTTAGCAATCTACGGCATAGGCGGTAAGCCACGTCGGACTCACATCATCAGTGCCAATGGACGTCCAGGCTGGATATAGCCGTAGACGAATTCCGTCAAGACATTCAGCCCAATCTGGTTGTTTGTCACGGCCTGGATAATTCCGATGGGCAGGGAGAACGCAAAGGAGATGAAGACGGCCAATAAGAGCGCCCACCAGGTGAGATTGGTGGGGAATGCTAGGACCGCAACGAAGCTGAGAGCGATCATCTTGTGGTTGTTAGTGTTTGACGAATCTACCAAGGCTCGTGAGGATAGAACGACTTACTATGCCAAAGAGCGACATATACCACCATGTTGGAGCCTCCTTGTATTTCCTCATGAGTTTCATATGGATGTCCGGCTTCTCGTTGGTGCTGTTCTGATACTGCCTCCAGATCATCTGTCCGTGATGCAGGTAGGTATACACGATTAGAGACGATATGGCCGCGAACGAAAGACCATATGACATGGCGAATGTTGTGCTAATATCACGTCAGTTCTTTGTGGCCCAGGAAATGAACCGGTGAACGACCTGCCTCAAGAAAAGAGGAGAGTAGTTCTTGTACGCCTCCTCATCGAGCGTGAAGTCTGCCGTCAGAATCCTGCTCACGTTGTACGCGTTCCCTGTGTTGTCGTACGTGGACGAGTCGCTCATGGGCAGGAACGCCGCATACCACGTGCCCGTATAGTGCAAGACCGAAGCCAAGAAGATGTAAAAGACACCGACACCGATGAGTGTGTTCGCGATAGCATGCCTATCATGGAGTTTAGCCGAGTACATCATGTAACCGACCACCGCAACTCACCATGGAGGAATGAGAGGCGAGCCCACGAAGCCGGAGATCTGCGTCCAGTCAAAGGTGATTGGAATGAGCGATAGACCGGTGGAGTAGCCAAAGAGCTGGTTGATGACCGGACTGTCGGGATAGATCCCAGTCATGAAAGCTAACGAGCTCAGAAACTGCGCCAGGAAGCCGGGAATGAAGTAGTACACGAAAGCGCATATTGTGATGAGACCAAACCAGTAGTACCGGGGCATCCTCCCTCCGAGGACCGTGGGGTCCGGCTTCTCGTTTTTCTCATACATAGCGTTCATCAGCGTGACCGAGACAAGATTTCCAGGCCATATCATGGAGGCCGGGTAGACTTTCGTCGCGGTTAGCAAAGCTCAAACCAAAAGGCACGGATGGCGGTCATACCAAGAAACTTCCGCATCATTCCCGCGATCCCATACCCCAGCGACTGGGTAGAGATGGTGAGCATTAACTGCCACGGGATCCCAAAGTCTTGCTTGTAAAATACGATCTGTGCTAGAATGATATCGGTAGCGTAAGCGACAGAAAACGACACACTGGCCATGACCACAATGATGGAGTGCTCCTTGATGTTGAATGGCCCAGGGTTCAAGCTCCACGTCAAGCCGAGTGTGTTAAAAGTCCTCTCTGGCATCACCCTCGCCCAGCCGTGGCCCATAGGCCATGCAATGATCTGGGCAATGAGCGCGCCCAGACCTATACTTGGCGCCCTGAGCGAGAACAAGGTGTTCATTGAAGCGCCGACGACCACAAGCGTCAGCCCAATCGTCCACGCCCTGACAGTGTTGCAGGGCACATCTTCGTCGTAGTTCCGAACAGCGGCGCGGACCTCGGGATACGGCGAGTCTTCCACCTCGTCCTCGTCCTCGTCCTCGCTACGCTTCAGCGCGACCTCGTCGTCGTCCAGGCTCGCCGTCTCCTTCTCGAAGTCGGCCAGCTTCGGCTCGTACTCGTCCGGCAGGTTCGGGTCTAAGAGAAGTTCATATTCCGATCCTTCCTCGTCATCGTTGTAGTCGGGCTTGTAGCGGGCAGACTCACCCCACATAGACAGGCGGGCCTTCAGGTCTTCCACAGGATCGTCGTGCCGAGATCCTGCTTCGTCCTGCGGCGCCTCCTTCCCAATACTCTCCTTCATGTCAGCACTCGAGTCCCGATCGTGGCCGGCCATGGCAAACTCGGAAGCCGTACCTGACGGCTTTGAGCTTGATGGTTGGGCCATTGGTGAAGGTCGCCCCGTGGTTTGGGGGAGAACGATCAACGATCTGACGACTCAAGTGGAGAGCATGGAAGGAGTATGGATGTCTATATAGGGGGGGGGCCTATCTAATGCCTCCTGGCGAGGTCCCGAGCAGTTACCAGGCTAAAAGCCTTCACGTCGATCCCAGACAAACATGAAGCACGGTTCACTTGCACCCAATGGTCCGTAGAGATAAGCCTCTGGGTTGGGATTCGCAGTCGGAGGAGAAGGACTATGCGATGTGCTGGGTGTGGTCCAAAGCGTGGAAGCACAGTGGGTGGTCCGATTTGTCGACAGCGGCACGATACAGCCCAGGTAGTAGGGACCACAGATGCCCGATATGGAATCGACCAGGGGTGTGGTCAGAATGATTCAACGCAAGCCCGCGTCCGGAAGGAAAGCAGTCAAGGTACCGACGCGGAGGTGTAGGGCAGATGCGGGTAAACTTGTGGGTTAGGTGCGAATAGCTGGGAGCATGAAATGTGGCGGTCTCATGGAGGACCAGATTGCCGAGGGGTAAGTCGGCGAGATCATGCGTTCTGGAGTTGCGGCTCAACGTTTGGAGCAACGTGCGTGCCCCCGTATTATAGGTCCGAAGTTTCTAGATAAGACAAGTGGTGTAGAAACATCTATGGGAAGCTGAAACCCTCATGCGGCAGGACAGGGATGATCGCAGCGGTGGGTATACGTCGATTGCCGAGCTACGACGCAAGATAACCCTGGCTCGCGGACTCTCTGTCTTCCAGAAAGACGCGCCGACTCAGAGACGCAGACTCATATCTTATGTCGCAGGTAGTGGTGTAGCAGAGAGACCCTCGGGCATAGTCTCAAGGATAAGGCGAGAAGGAAGGTAAGACTCCAGTTGCCTCTGATCAAGTTCAAGACATCGGCAGTAGTGATTATAATCAAATGTCTCAGACTCTCATACTGAGAAAGTCGTGATAAGTATGATGGGCAGACGAGTGTTGAGAATACGGTAGGAGAGTGCGAGGTAACTGCCAACGTGGACAAACCCCCCAGTTCCGGCCATGTGGGTTCGATCCCACGCTGGAAGTGTGGACCCCTGACGAAACTGTAGCCGCTAGCGGCTCCAAGTTTACGCGCTAAAGCAAATATGGATTAGTGCATTATCCACTCTCAACGTCGGTCTTTGTGCAAAGCATCAAAGCAGTTTTCAGTTGCTGCATCTGGATGCATTTCCTCCGAGCGACCCTTCTGTTTCACAACCGCGGATTGGTGACCACATATAAGGATAAAAAGACTAGATCAGCTGCCATCAGAGTCGACACACCCCCACGCTCGCATTTTATACCCCGTCTAGCTTATCCCGGAACATGGAAAGATAATGCGACGAGTTGTCGTGACTGGCCTCGGCGCCATCACTCCCCTAGGCGTCGGCGTCCTGCCCACATGGACGCGCCTAATAGCCGGCCACTCTGGCCTGACCAGCGTCGCCGCATTTGAACCGGCTGCCAAATGGAAGCACCTGACCAGCACCGTTGCGGGCATCGTCCCCAAAGGCGACGCAGAGCACTCGTGGCGGCCGTCGGACTGGCTGGATGCGGGAGAGCAGCGCCGCATGTCCACGTTTGCCCAGTACGCCCTTGCAGCCGCAAAACAGGCTCTCGACCACGCAGGCTGGATGCCTACGCGGCGTCATGACCTCGAGGCGACGGGTGTCTGCATAGGCAGCGGGATAGGCAACCTGGACGAGATGTACAGCACCAGTCTGGCCTATGAAAAAGACGTGAGCGACTCCAGACGTCTGCTTGGTGGACCGGTAGGCTAAGACTTTTTGTGAATGCTGGCTAGGGCTATAGAAAGGTGTCTCCGCTGTTCGTGCCCAAGATCCTCATCAATCTTGCTGCCGGACACATTGCCATGAAATACGGCTTCCAAGGCCCAAACCACGCTGCCACCACGGCTTGCACAACGGGTGCTCACTCCGTGGGTGATGCAGCGCGGTTCATCATGTTTGGAGACGCCGATGTGATGGTTGCCGGCGGAGCAGAGTCCTGCATCCACCCGCTGACGTTTGCTGGCTTCGGACGGTCGAGGTCTCTGTCGACGGCCTACAATCACGATCCGGCGTCAAGCTGTCGGCCCTTCGACAGAGACCGGGATGGTTTTGTCGTTGGAGAGGGTGCTGCGGTCCTGGTGCTAGAGGAACTCGAGCACGCCAAGGCTCGCGGAGCCAATATCCTGGCAGAGATCAAGGGGTACGGCTGTAGCGGCGATGCGTATCACATGACCGCGCCGCGAGAGGACGGATCGGGCGCTCTACTTGCTATGAAGAGGGCGCTCAAAAACGCGGGTGTCAGGCCTGGCGAGGTTGACTACATCAATGCCCATGCTACCGGAACAGCTGTTGGCGATTCTGCCGAGGCTATGGCCATCCGAGCCTTGATGCTGGGTGACGGAGGGGTAGAGAAGGAAAGCGACGTCACGGTCAGCAGCACAAAGGGCGCTGTAGGCCATCTCCTTGGGGCTGCGGGCGCTATCGAGTCACTTCTCTGTGTCATGGCCATCTCTCGGGTAAGTCTAGCAATCCGCGTTCATTCCTGCAATTCAGTGTTAATAATCCCTTGTTAGAACATCATCCCTCCAACGCTGAACCTGCACAACCCCGACGTCGGTGTTGACTTCAACTTTGTGCCATTCAAGGCTCAAGAGAAGACAGTCAAGGTGGCGCTCTCGAACAGCTTTGGGTTTGGAGGGACGAACGCCAGCCTCGTGTTCTCTGAGCTCTGAGCTCGCGGTATTGTAACATCAATGTCAATATATCTGTATAAAATAGAGGAAGAATACAATATAGAACACTAAACCAGCGAGTTCAGAGTCATGTCCAGGGCATGGGGCATTCCACAACTCAAACACCCCGTTTTAGACCTGGTCAGGCAAGTGTGTGTCGCGGCGGGATCGTGAATGATGGGATCGGCGGAGCGGAGCTCAACGTCCACTTGACTTTCAGGGTCGTATCAGCAGCGGTTATAATCCTGTTCAATTGCACAACCCACTCTCGGCATACTGGGTATGGTCAGTCAGTGGAGGAGCACGCTTAGGTGTGCTCGGTGTAGTTCGGTGAGCACAGTGGCCCAAGCGCTGGAGCTCGGCTCCCCCAAGCGATGGACGGCTAGATATCATCACGTGAACCCGCGATAGATGGCGCCCCACATGAATTTTCCGCGCAAGACAGCATTCATGACGTCCACGGGTGCCTCCATGGGTTAATTGGTAGTTCCCCTGTCTCTCCTCATCGACCAGCCGCTCGCAATGTCTTGTCGCGCCTGTCGGAAACCGCTCGAGCTGCTGCCGCGGCTGTCCCCTCTGCGCCGCGGTAGTGCCCGAGACCTCCAGGAGTACCACATTGTGCTGTCGCCCGCGACCATCTCCTCCGCACGTTCAAACCGCGGAGCTCCAGCTCCATCTCCCGCTGCGGACCCGTTGCCGGCGAGGAGGTCGCTGCATACGTCGGTAGCATCGAGGCAGAAGGAAGCCAAGTCGGCAATGGGCAGGCTGCAGGGCGTGCTCGCGGGGTCGACGACGTCGTATCTCATCTACGGCGCGAGCGAGAAGATATACAAGACGTGCTCTGCGCAGGCCGCCTATTCCATCTCGGAACAGGAGAGGAAAGACGGCAAGATCACGTTAGGTCCCGACGGAGAGGATGTCGGAGTCGGCGGTGGGATGTGGCATAAAGGTGCGCGCACCAAGTCCTTCTTTGTCGGAAACGACGACGAGGTAAAAGCAACTAACATCGAGAAATGACAATACAGACTTCAAGCTCCTCCCCACCTTCAGCACCTGGTCCCAGGTGACGATGCTGCACCTCTACCTCCTCATCGTCCGCCTCCGCTGTCTCGAGAAGGACGTCTACCAGAACTGGCAGGCCCAGCTGGTCGACCACTTCTTCCACGAGGCCGAGGCGAAGATGGACTTCCTGCACGGCATGACGTCGCGCTCCATCCGCCAGCGCAGCCTCCAGGACCTCTTCCAGCAGTGGCGTGGCCTGATACTGGCCTACGACGAGGGCCTCGTCAAGGGCGACGCCGTGCTGGCCTCCGCGGTCTGGCGGAACCTGTTCAAGGGCAAGGAGGACGTCGACCTCCGGCACCTGGCCGCCATCGTGAGCTGGATGAGGCTGTGCCTGAAGAACCTGGACAAGATGGCGGACGACGCGCTGCCGCTGTATGCTGCCATCGTGTTCAAGATGCCGGCTTCGGCCGAGTTGTCGGTTGTCGACGGTCCGGCGGCGGCGTTGCAGGGGATATACTCTGGGCTTGACATGAAGGCGGCAGACACGAGTGTCGACGATGAGGCCAGGGAGATACCCGAGAACCTCAGCAGGCCGTTGGAAGATTTTGCGAGGTCCTAGATGTTCCGGCAAAAAAAAGTCCGACATTTGAGGACACTCAAACCAAGTAGCAAGGGGAGGACATGTAAACCCTTACGTGTACAAAACCACCTTTACTGTACAACAAGATGTACAATTATTATTATCATACCATAGACAAGGGCTCTGCCCAATACAAGACTCTAATCCACCCTCTCCCACATCTGAAACTCGTACTCCGTCCCGCCCTCCCGCTGCACACCACCGGGCACCTCCTCGCCCGTCCAAGCATCCAGCTCCGCCTTATCCCTCTGGACCCAGCCGTTCCCCTCCCCACCCTCCCCTAGTCTCAGCCCAAAGTGCGTGTCGCACTCGAACTCGTCCATAACCCTCGTCAGCAACACCCTCCTCGCCCCGAGCTTCAGCGCGGCGTCGTAGATTTGCGCCCCGCCGATGACGAACACCCGTCCCACCTCGCTCCTGGCCCGCGCCAGGAACTCGACCGCCTGCTCCAGCGACCCCGCCCGGACGGGCTCGGCGTCGGCGTCACGGGGCAGCGCGGACGCGGACGGCGGAGAGGTAAATGACCGCGAGACGACGACGTTCAGCCGGCCCTTGAGCGGCCGGAAGCGCGGCGGGATGCTGTCCCATGTCTTGCGGCCCATTATCACCGCGTTCAGTGCCGGGGGTTGGACCTTTTTTGTTTTGTTTTGAGGTTAGAGGATAATTATCGAAATAGGCGTTGAAAGGGGTCGAAATAAAGACTCACGTGAGGCGGCAGTCGCTTGGTTACGCGGGCAAAGTAGGCCATTTCTTTCTTGAGCCCTGTCCACGGCAGCGTGCCGTTGAGGCCGATGCCCATGTCTCGCGTCGCCGCGAGGACGAGGGTCAATTCTAGGGGGAGCATATTGTTTGCTGCCGTATTTAACTCTTCAACCAATATTGGTTGATCCGATTCAGGCATATTGGATCATGTAACAGAAGATTGATGGGGGGGGGGGGGGTCATGGTGTGGTTGAGCTGGTCAAGGGCCAGCTCCAGCACAGTGCAAGCACAGTAATGCGATCTTCAAAACGCCCTAAAAAACACAGTGTCGAGGGAGCCTTTCACGACTGAGCAAAGTCTATGCTCCAAGACATGGAGGGATTGGAACCTAATGTTCTACAAGATCGTTCCATCACAATAGGATATTCTAAGCCGCCTGCATCTAGATATTACAGCAGCGCTCCCCTCCTCGCTTATTCATAGAATATAGCCACTTGGGCCAACGCAACTCCACTCTCTCACGCCCCTGCCCTCCTCGAGCTCCACGCACCACCACAGCACCTCCTTCGCCTTATCCGCCTGTCCGCTCTCCTCGTGGGCCCGCGCCAGCGTGAACCAAGCCTCGGAATAGTTCCAGCCGGTGCCCAGTCTCGTCAGCCCAGACAGCAACCCATACGCCCTGTCTCTGGCAGCAAGGCGATCGACCAGTGGCAGGGACCTCGCCTTATACGGCGGTGGCAATGGCCCATCGTGGGAGGCGGACGCCGGCTGGTTCTTGGGCTTGGTAGTGACCAGCCCCAGTGGGCCCACCGGAAAGCCCACGGCTTCGGCCGGCTGCTTGCTCTTGTGAAAGGGTAGATCGTCCGCCAAGGACGCGGCAGCTACTTTGGTGCCGGCCGCGGCCGGAACGGGGCCTGTCGGAGTGTCGAGACCCGGGACGGCCACTGGTGGCAGGAGCACCTCGGTGTATATGTCCAGTAAGATGTTCGAGAGGCCGACGATGGCCGATGGGTGGTCCGGGTAGTGCGTCAACGCCGTCTCGAACTCCGCCCGCGCTACGTAAGACTGGCCCTTGGCCAGAGACACACTGGCTTTCTGAATACTTTTGTTAGCTTCGGCCAATTCGAAGGGCAGCCGGCACGTAAAGGTTCTCAAACCAACTTACTTCGGACCAGAAGTCAGCCCACAATTCCTCCACGCTCTTCTTACCCGCCCAGCCCGCGTTCTTCACCGACAGCGACAGCACGCCCATGGTGTCACTCGCGACCTCCGCCTCAAGGCCCTGCACCAGCTTCTTGGCCTCGGCCACAGCCCCCTCGGCATCTTCATACATGCCTGCCCGGCGGTACAAGCCGGCGGTCATGACCCACACTTCGACCAAGACAGCAGTCCTCCGCCGGGTATGATATTCGCTCGAAAACTGGATTGCCGGCAGCAGCGGCGCATGGGGCTCGAGCTTGCCGGCGGACAAGCCGGCCAGCGGATCGGCAGTCCTGCTATTCCTCGCAGAACCATTTGAAGCGAACGATTCCGCCAATGACACCGATCGGTGGCCGCCGGACGGGAATCGCTTGCTTGCCGCCTGGAAGAAGTCGTGGTGCGGTGAGCCAGTGTCCTCGGATGGGATGGAGTGGCCCTCGCCGTCGACAAACGAAGATGTCTGGTGCGACACGGCACCGCTGCTGACGGCTCGCCTCCTGCTTCCGCTGCTCTCTCGCTTCTGGAGGTGGTGGTGTCGCATCGCGCCTTGCTCGCCTCCCCGAGTCACGCTCGCCGATTTCCGTGGACGTCGACTGTCACCAAGGGGACCGCCACTTTCGCTAATGACCTGCGATAATGGCGCTCCGACAGTGTCGGCCGTGTACGCTGTTTGTGTCGTCTGCGGCCTCAGCGGCACTGCCAGCGCGTTCTCCGCCGGCACGATGCTCTGCCTTGTCCGACTGTGTCTCTCGGACCGGCTGCCGAATATGCTACCCTTGATGCTCCGCAGCGTGCCTGCCGAGCTCTTGGGGGCGTTGCGGGTCTTTGGAGGCTCGATCGTCACCTTCGGACGCGGGACACCGAACAGCCGGGAGTAGAGAGTCAATAGTTCGATGCTGGCATTGACCGCAACCTTTGGGCCCTCGAGCAGTTCGACGATGGCGAGTTGTGTCATCTTGACCGCAAGTATACTCTCCTTCTCATAGTCGTCCATGTCGTCCACGACGCCACCTGTCATCTCGTCCGCGACTTTGGATTCCACCTCGTTAAGATGGTCGCTTCGATAGCCGCCGTTCAGGCTCTTGGTACCGAATAGGACTGAAGGGTCCTTGAACTGCTCAAAGGCTCCTTCGCACGCCCTGGCAGCCATGATATAGTCCTGCCTTGCACTCAGCAGCAATGACAGGAGGTGCCACAACGGCACAAGGGACCGTTCGCGCCAGTAAAGCCCGTGATACAGGTCGTAGTCCGCCTCGGGGGGCTTCTCAGCTAGCAGCGCCGTTTTGACCAGCTCAATAGCCACTGTCAGCTCTCTCTGTTCGGCTAACAGCAACCCCAACGCAAAGACGCCCCTGATATCTATGCTCCTGCCGAACTCGCTGGACAACGACTTCCGGAGGCACTGTATGGCCTTCTTTTGGATATCAATCCGCGACACCGAGTCAAACGTGACGCGCGCCCACTGCGCGTGAGCGAGTCCCATAGACTGCCAGCAGAGTGCCAGGACGGCAGGTCCAACTTGCCCGTGAAGGGGCGGTTGCGGTCCGTTTTCCGTACCGGGGCTTGGGCCTTCTTCTTGGATAGACCCGGGTTCCCTGAGGTCCTCAAGCATATGCTCGAGCTCAACTGCCAAACTCCGACCTTTTTCGGCAGCATGCCGGTCACCGTACCGACAGAGGGCAACGATGCATAAGGATATTGTCTGGAGAATGGTCTCGTCGTCGTCGAGACTGGGTTCCGGTTTGCCGGTCTTTTCCACTCTAGCTTTCCCTCTCTTGACCAGGTCCAGGTACGATTCGAAGGACTTGAAAGCCAGGTCGAATTCTGCAACTGCGAGATGAACGGTGAAAACATAGCGTAGGATAGCTGTCGAGTGGAACGTCTTCGTGGCGGCGCGGTAGAGGATGTCCAGGACTCCCCGACTCAGGGACTCCTTCCCGCCTTGTCCGAGGTCGTGCTCGCGCCACCCCCGCCCAGCCAGGATCTTCCAGTTCTCCATGACCAACTCGACAAATCGCTCGACTTCCTCTCGTTCTTCCTCAGCCCGCGGAAATGTGGTCTCGTTAAGCAGCAGGATCTCATACGTGGCCTCGACCTTCTTGAGCTCCATTCGAAGCTGGGCTCTGGCAGAAGACTCGTTGTTCAGTGGCGCGTGGCCCGTGGGGAAGGCGAGGTCCTGCTTGAGGATCTCCGACACGACGTCGTAGTATGCGAGCCATATGCGTCTCCGCGGGACGAAGCCGGGCAAGCCGACGCCCCCAGCAACGGTGGCCCCCTGCAGTTCCCAGTACTTTGCCCATGAACGGAAGCAGGCGAGGCTGTTCGGGTCCAGGAGGATCTCTTCGTGTTCGTCGAGGGTCTGGCTGAAGAGCATGCAGTACTCGGTGAGAAACAGCTCCGCCCAGTATCGCAGCTGTTTCTTGTCCATGTGGGTGGCCAATATGCCGGAGAGATGGTGCAGTGCCGAGCTGAAGCGGCCGAGGGCTTCCGTCCGGAGTCCGCCACGCGCCAAGCAGTTCGCCTTGAGGTAGGCCGCCTTCAATGCGCAGACCTTGGACCAGTCTAGGACGGGACCAAGTGGCTCGAGGCCGGTGTAGGCCTGGTCTGTGGGCAGTTTAGTCGCTGCGACGTCGTATTCCCCGGCCACCCAGTGCAGCCAGCCAAGACAGACCTGGGCGTGGAACCTATCCTGCGGGTAATTGGTCTCTTGTCCGATAGCGGCGAGGAGCTTCGGTTGGCGCTCCAGCAGATCTTTGGCAACCGGTTCGGCCACAGCGGTTTTTGGTCTGGTGGAAGGTGTAGCCTTTGATATGGCACATTCCGTCTCAGCTGTCAGGGCGAGACCTAAGGTAGGCACAAAACATTTCTCAGCTCAGTTCGCAGTTGTCATGTACCTCAGGGAGAAAGCTAAGTTCGGGCCATACATGATCGGTCCGGGGCATGTTTTCGTATCTTGCGGACGAGTTCGGGGACTGCATCCCAATTGCCGTCGCAACGAGCATCGTCGAGCAGCTGTATGTAATGGAGGGCTTTGGCGGCAGAAGGCTACAACATGACAGAAGATAGTCAGCTGGATGAATGACAGAGGATTCAACACAGAGGAGGGCCATGAGGTATCTTACACTCATCTTTTCTGGCGTCGGTGCAGCGCACGCCAAGAGAGGACGTATAAGGCGTACTCTTTCAACGAAAAAGTTACAGGTAAATTAGCATCGTTTATAGAACGGGTATCAGAAAACAATTAGCAACATGGCAAGGCGCAAATATCCCAGGGCGCGCTTTTGAAAATCACGCTGTCGCACTTTTTCGCAGGATTTGGGGGGAGGAGAGGACAAAAGTGACGATGATGTCGCGGTCAAGTTCTCCAATTGGGAAGGCAGCAAGCAGCGCCGTGTTGGCTTGATTGGTTGGACCTTCCCGTTATTACCTGCTATGTACTACAGGGACAGACTCGGCAGTCGCAGGGGTCGAATTAATGTGGAGCAAGAGGTTGACATACGCAGTACTATGGAGGTACGCAGTATGTAAGAGCTCCACTATCATGTACTGCGGCAGGTACTGTACCTCTAGCTGGAAAGCTTAATTTTTATAGAGAAATTTCTGTACGTATAATTCCAGCAGCTGCCATAAGCTGTGATATTGGATAGAGGCAATCACTTAATTACTGGCCGGAATCTTTTTTAGAGAACATAGTGTGTATAGGATCTGACCTCGGCGCACCCTATCACATACCATGTCTCTCCCGCCAGATCTCCGTGTTCTGTGCCGGCGACTGGCCTCCACGAGCCCAGATGATCTCCCCCGGCTCTGTCCTGTACTCGTCAACCACCTCTTGAGGTGTGGACCGGTGCTGTCAGCGCCTCACGAGCCGAAAACCAAGGATAACAGCTCAGATGTGACTGTGCACGTCCACAAGTTGAAGACACAGGTCAACACTCTCCTAACCGGGAAGAGCAACAATGGCCGCTTCACCGCTGTCGTTCTCATCAAGGCCATCGTGGATGTTGGCGGATGGGAGTGCCTGCGACTTTCTGAGCCTTGGGTCCGGGGTCTCCTGTCTATAATACAGGTGCGTGCTTTCATCCTGACTGACGTGTGAGTGTCAGTTGCTAATGTGCCTTATAGAGACCCGGACCGACTGCAATGAAGGAGCTCAGCATAGTGACTGTGACGAGGATCTACTCGCTGCTTCACGGCTACCAGACGTTAGTCAGGGAGATTGCCTCGCCAACCATTCCGTCATTCGTCAACGCCTGTCTGCAGCTCATCAAGCCCCCAGCATCAGGCCAACCCCTGAAACTCCCGACAACGACCGTGGAGACTGTGGTGAATGCGCTCGCCACGATAGTTCCGCTGTATCCCACTACTCTGCGGCCTTTCAGCGCGCAGATTCGCTCTGCTATCAGGGGCTATCTTGCGCCTACCTCATCTGACAACACTGTCGTACCGCAGCCTTTGAGGTATGCCTCCCGCCGTCTGCTCATCTCGCTGCCCTACACCGCGCCCAAGAACGGCAGCGGCGAGGAGTGGGCAAAGGCCGTCGATGGCTACATCAAAGACAGCCACACCACAGCGGATCAAGTCTTTCGAGCCATCACCGAATCGTGGGAGTCGACTGTGGGCTACATCCCCAGTAACGTCAGCTGCGACGGAGAACCGGGCGGCGGCGGTGCAGCAGCGGAGGAGCTTCCTGCTTGGTCCGGTCTCCAAGTGGGTGCCGAGAGGCTGTCAGGACTGATTGAGCTTCTCGCCAACTACTTCCGCAGTCCGACAAAGTCGCCGGTGGCTGTGCCGCTGGGATCGCTAATGGACCTGGTGATGAGGATTGCATCCGTCGTTCCTCCCGGCCCGGGGAGGGAAGACCGGATGCAGCTGAACGCCTCGATCGGGAGAGAAGAAAAAGACGAGCTGTGGGCCGCACTACCAGACATCCACGCCGCTGTCCTGGAGCTCTTGTTAGCCATGGTCAACAGGCTAGGGCCAAGCATCACATCACTGACGCGCGACGTTCTCGACCACACGGTCCGCATCTTCAAGACTGTCGCACACGTGCCCTCGGCTCGCGAGGTGGCCTACACGCTAGCCCAAGAGCTCCTCTCGCTAATAGGCCCGACCCTGGACAAGCTGGCCGTCGACTCCCTCACACCCCTCATCCAATCCTGTTGCCGCGACCTCCTCGAATCAACGGGCCACCTCCAAGACCCAGCCAAGCCAGCAGCCTCCGGGTCCCAGGCGGCCTCCAACGGGCCCAACAAGAAGCCCCAGTCAGCGGGCAACGCCGACGCCTTCCTCAACCCCAAAGCGGACAACACCGCCTCCCCCGCCTCCCACAGCGCGTGCCACCTGGCGGCCGCGAGCCGCCTCCTCGCCTCCTTCCTCTCGCACCTGCCCCAGCCCCAACTCTCCCCGGACTCGCGCGGCCTGGTCGACCGCACCGCCATCCTGACGGCCGACCGGCGCGCCATGCTCGCGAGCTGCCTGCACCCCTACCGCGACAGCAACGGCCGCTACTACGCGAGCGTGCTGCCGTTTTTGGCGCGGGCGTTCCCGCGCGATCGCGAGGTCGAGGTGCTGCGGAGCAACCTCCGCGCGGCGAGGGGCGGGGCCGGGGCCACCGCGGAGGCGGCGTGGGAGCCCCAGGATGGGCTTGGAGAGATGCTCAGGGAGCCACCACCCGAGGGGGAGGGGGAGCAGACGACGTTTTCCGGCTTGAACTGGGGGGCGAAGACGGACGAGGTCGCTGAGAATGAGAAGGGCGAGAGCAACAGCAGGATCGCCCCGTTCGTGCCGCATGCGATGGAGATCGATACACCGTTTGTGTCTGGTGCTTTTGGAAAGGCGACGACGGTTGTGGAAGAGACTGTCGTGGCTGTTGTTTCTGAGCAGAGGCCCGTGTCGCCGTTGAAGAGGAAGGGCGAGGAGCTTGAGTCCGGAAAAGCGAAGAAGGTGGAGGCGGAAGCTGTCCAGGCCGACGAGGAGGGTGGCGACAGTGACAGTGACGCAGAGAGCATCCAGATCGACATGACCATGGACGACGACGAGGAGGACGAGGAAGATGGGGAGGAAAATACCGGCGGAGACTAAATCACAACAGGTAGTTGGAAGCTTTGAATACCTTTGTGAATTCATCGAGACCTGTGTATGTACTGTACTTGCTACTTCCGTGCCACCGCACTTCCAAGGGTATATATATATGTGCGAACCGTGCCGCTGGCAAGGACCTTTTTGAGCGCATGCCTGCTCTCCTGGGCCGTGGGGGCATGGGGACTGACTATCCAGGTACAAAGCCACTGCCGTCTGACAGAGACCGCAAAACTCCCCTTCTCTAATGCCGCCGACGCCTTTTTCTACCAAAAAAATCAAAAAAGCATCCCGTCCCTCAAGTTTCAGTACGCCAACTCCATATATATATACATAAGGCAGGTATAGATAACCAACCAACAAAGCCGCTTTCATACTTGCCCCCCCTCCCCTTCGGCAATCGTTAGCATCCATCGACTAGCTTAGTCCCTCAGCCAAGCCCTCCGCTTCTCCTCCTTGCGCGCCCTCCTCTTCTCCTTGTACGCCTTCAGCTCCGCCTTGCTGGGCTTCTTGCCGCTCCTCTCGGCCTTGAGGCTGCGGCCCTCGAACTCGTTGGCGGCGGCGTCCACGTCGAAGAAATTGTTCAGCTGCCTCCGGCTCTTGGCCTCGTCGCCGTGCCTCTCCGGCCCTTGGTCCGGCTGCTGCCACGCGCCCGTGTGCCGGTTGAAGAACCCCGCCGTGCCTTCGACGTCCGGCGCCTCCCCACCCAGCACCGCAGCAGGTGGCATCACCCCGTCCTCCTCCTCCCCTCCTCCACCCGCAGCCGCCCCCTCCGCCGCGGCGCGCGCGTACCACGCGTTCGGGTCGTAGTCGCCGTGGATGGCCGGGTTGTAGCCGCCCGCGACGGACGTCGGGTCGCTGATCACCTGCCCCGGGCCCACTGCTATCGGGGTCGGACCTGCCGCGGGGGTTGTGGTCGCCGTGCCCGGGGCGACGTAGCCCGGTTGGAGGCGGGGGTTGTTCTCCTGCCAGACCTGCGTGAAGCGGTTGTAGAACCAGTAGGAGCTCGTGGAGGCGTTCCAGTGGTACTCCCAGCCGTCATCTTCGGGTTGGGGCGCAGAGACTGCCGCGGGCTCCGCTGGGAGGGGGGGAAGCGAGGGCGTAGATTGGCCCGGGACGGGTTCGCTCGGGAGGGGAGGGGTTGAGGAGGTTGCTTGGGGGGGCAGAGGCTCGTTCGGGAGTGGTGGTGCTGAAGACGTTGACTCCTCTGGATTTATGTTTGAGGGACCGGCTTCCTCAACATCTTCTTGCCTCTCTGCCTCGTCTCTCTCGGTCGATGTGGGTGACGTAACAGAGCTTGCGGGCGACTCTGACCTGGCTGGGGAAGCCGAGTCTTGCCTGTCTTTGTTCACTGATTGATTTGGCCCCGAACTCCTTGGTGAAGCTTCAGCGGTCACAGACTCCGAGGCAGCCGTCGGCTCGGCTGTGGGCTCGTCCCGAGGAGCCATCGTGAGATGTTATCGGCAATATGGTACGAAGGTCGCGCGTGTTGTAAGAATTCGAGGTCGGTATGGAGGAGGAATAGAGCATTTAATGCATGACTGTCCAAGGCGCGGTTGTGATATTGAGTGAGGAGAGTGAATGGCTGTTGCAAGCGGCGAAAAGAGTCTCTGGTCTAGAGTCAGAATCGCGAGTTAAAAGTTCTCAGGATGAAGGATGAAACCGAGTGGGATGAAGCTTAAGAAGCTGCTCGGCGCATAACAAATCCATGATTTTCCACCAGTTGACAAAAGTGGGGTCGAAGATACACAGCACTACAGCGGGGAGCTACGCCATAGGGAGGTACCTTGTACTCCAGTTCCGTCCTGACGTATCTCTCCTTGTTCATCACCACCTTGGAGCTGCAGCTCTTCGTCACCCCCTACGGTTGCGAAGTGCATAGAGGAGTCAACGGCCGTTCAGTATGAGCATCTCCTACCGCCAATGATCCACGATCCTACGAGAAGATGGCGTTCGATCTCTCCAGCGGCTTTTCGGCCGCGAATGGCGCCGCTGCTACCACCAGTCTCGCCGCCGGCGGCCACGACCTCCCCATCTTCGACGTCGAGCGTGTCCAGCTGCAGTTCTCCATCGCTGCAGACTTCGTAGCTGCCCAGGTAGCCAACAATGTGCTTGTCATAGCACTATCCAACGGCCGTATCCTCCGCATAGACCTGAACCGCCCCGAGGACATTGACGACATCGACCTCCCCAAGAAGCCGTCCGAGATTGGCGTCATCCGCCGCATGTTCCTAGACCCTACCGCATCCCACCTGATCATCTGCACTTCTGCCGGCGAGAACTACTACCTCCACTCCCAGTCGCGCCAGCCGCGACACCTCGCCCGCCTCCGCGGCGTCGCCATCGAGAGCGTCGCCTGGAACCCGGCCCTGCCGACAGCGTCGACGCGCGAGATATTACTGGGTGCCTCGGACGGCAACATATACGAGAGCTACATCGAGACGTCCACCGAGTTCTACCGCAAGGAGGACAAGTATCTCAAGGTGCTGCAGAAGCTGCCCGACGGTCCGGTGACGGGACTGTGGGTCGATGCGCTCCCCGGACGGGCAGATACAAGGCGGGTGCTCATCAGCACGCAGAGCAGGCTGTTCCACCTCGTCGGAAAGGTCGGCAGGGGCCACGACGGGAGTGGATCGATCTACACGAAGCTGTTTGACGGGGAGCAGCCCGTCATCCACGAACTGTCGCGGTCTGCTACTGCCGCTCCGTCGGCGCTGGCCATATCGCCAGATGCCCAGGATAGCTCCAAGCCGTACGAGGAGATGGCGCCGGACAGGGCATTTGCCTGGCTGTCGTCCCAGGGCGTCTACCATGGGACTCTGCTCGTCAACTCTGCCGGGGGGGAGCTGGGCAACAAGGTCTTTGCCGAGTCCAAACTCCTGCCTAGATCGCAACTGGCCGGGTCGGCGGACAACACCGGGAGGCGGAAAGCCACCACCGAGTATATTGACGCCATAGCTCTCACGCAGTGGCATGTCGTCTGCCTAGTCGGCAACCGCGTTGTTGCTACCAACAGGCTCACCGGGTCGGTCGTATATGACCAGGTGATCCTCGATCCCGGACAAAAGGCCATCAGCCTCTGCGTCGATCTGCAGAAGAACACCTTCTGGCTGTTCACGGCGCAGGAGATCTTCGAGATTGTCGTCAGGGACGAGGATCGAGACGTGTGGAAGATCATGCTGAGCATGCAGAAGTTCGACGCGGCACTCCAGTACGCCCACTCGCCGGCCCAAAAGGACGCTGTGGCGATAGCCTCGGGCGACTACCTGATAAGCAAGGGTCTATATACCGAAGCGGCGGGCGTCTACGGCCGGAGCAGCAAAGCGTTCGAGGAAGTCGCCCTGACATTCATCGACAACAACCAGCCGGATGCCCTGCGCAAGTATCTGTTGGCCAAGCTGGGCACCTACAAGAAGACCTCGGTCATGCAGAGGGTCATGATCGCGACCTGGTTGGTGGAGGTGTACATGGCGAAGCTCAACTCTCTGGACGATACCATAATCACGAAAGCCGAGCTGTCGGAGACGCTCAGCCCAGCCCAGAGCGAGGAGCATCTGGCCGCCATCCGGAGCGAATACCAGAGCTTCGTCACCAAGTACAAGACTGATCTGGACAAGCAGACTGTGTACGACGTGATAGGCAGCCACGGCAGAGAAGAGGAGTTGCTGTTCTTCGCCGACGTGATCAACGACTATAACTATGTTCTGTCCTACTGGATACAGCGGGAGCGCTGGTCGGATGCGCTCAGAGTGCTGAAGAGGCAGACCGACCCCGAGGTGTTCTATCGCTACAGCAGCGTCCTGATGACGCATGTCGCGACGGAGCTCGTGGAGATATTGATGCGCCAGGCCAACCTGAAGCCGCGAAATCTGATCCCGGCGCTCCTCGAGTACGACCGGAACTACAGAGGGGCCCTCGCTCAGAACCAGGCGATCCGCTACCTGCAGTACGTGGTGAACCAGCTCAACTCGACCGACTCGGCCGTCCACAACACCCTGGTCTCCATGTACGCCGCGCACCCGTCCAAGGACGAAGCCGCGCTCCTCGCCTACCTCGAGTCGCAGGGCGACGAGCCGCGCTTCGACCCGGACTTCGCCCTCCGCCTCTGCATCCAGCACCACCGCGTCCTCTCGTGCGTGCACATCTACACCAACATGGGCCAGTACGTGCAGGCGGTCGACCTGGCGCTGTCGCACGACGAGATCGACCTCGCGGCCGTGGTCGCCGACCGGCCCATGTCCAACCCGCCGCTGCGCAAGAAGCTCTGGCTCGCCGTGGCGCGCAAGGTCATCTCGCAGAGCAACGGGATCAAGACGGCCATCGAGTTCCGCAAGCGGTGCGACCTGCTCAAGATCGAGGACCTGATCCCCTTCTTCCCGGACTTTGTGGTGATCGACGACTTCAAGGACGAGATCTGCGACGCGCTCGAGGACTACAGCCGCAACATCGAGTCGCTCAAGAAGGAGATGGACGAGTCGAGCACCACGGCCGCCAACATCAAGGTCGACATCGCGGCGCTCGACCACCGGTACGCCGTCGTCGAGCCGGGCGAGAAGTGCTTCGACTGCGGCCTGCCGCTGCTGAGCAGGCAGTTCTTCGTGTTCCCCTGCCAGCACGCGTTCCACTCGGACTGCCTCGGCCGCAAGGTGCTGGAGCAGGCCGGGGTGGGCAAGAGCAAGAGGATCAGGGAGTGCCAGGTCCAGATCAGCAAGGGGCTCGTGAGCGGCGCCAAGAGGGAGGCCATGATCGCCGAGTTGGATTCGTTGATTGCTTCTGCTTGGTACGTTGTTCTCCAGTTGTGGTTTCCTGGGGTGCTTAGGGTGTGTGCTAACATGTCGAGCAGTATATTGTGCAGCGAGTACGCTATCAAGCGGATCGACGAGCCGTTTATCAAGGAGGGAGAGGATAAGAACGAGTGGGCTTTGTGAGTGTAGGTTTGTATGATCTAATGCTCACCGCAGAATAAAGAGCGCGATGGAGGCTGAGGCGAGGTAGAGTAGATACCCATTTATGCAAAATTATTTGAAGAAGCACACATTGTCAGACCTCATAGAGCCCGAATATCTATCTCTGGAACACAAACACACCCGGCCTGCTTAGTATGGACATACCGTGACGCCCATCTGCGACCTCGTCAACATCAAGATGGACACAATAACGCCATACAACCCCAGCACTTCGGCGAGGATCAACAGCAGTATCATGCCGATGTATAGTCGGGGCTGCTGGCTGCTGGCTCGCACTGTAGACTATGGTTATCACCCACCCCATATCGAGTCCTCGCGCATTGCGTCCGGGGGATAGTACGTACCTCCGGCGTCACCAACGATCCCGATAGCAAAGCCGGCCGCCAGTCCGCAGAGCCCGACGCTCAGCCCGGCGCCGAGCTGCAGGAAGCCGGTGTGCAGCGGCATCTTCTCGATGAGGCCGCCGGAGATGATGACGCTGGACACGAGGCCGTAGATGGAGAGGATTTGGGCCATGATAGCGCAGATCCTATTTCACACAATACGCCCTCGTCTTGTTATTGACCGTTGTGAGTTGGAAGAGAGATGAGAGGAAGATGGGTGGTGAGCGTACGTGTTCTGCATCAGCCGGTCGGGCCGGAGGATGCCGGAGGAGAAGATGGCGCCACTTGACTTGGCCGTGCCGTAGGAGGCGCCTATGACGGTGAAGATGATTGCGCAGGCGCAGCCGATTGCACCGAAGAAGGACTGGCGGTTGTGAGAGTCTGAGGATTCCTCTCCTGCTGGCTTGGAAAGGGGGGAAACTCACAGCATAAACGGGACTGGGTTGTTTCCGACAGTGTCAGTCAAAGGTATTCTGAGAATCTTGCGCCTGAGCTTGGAAGCATACCAGCGATCGAGGTTGACGATGTCCATCCTTGCAAGGTGCAGTCCGAGAGATCTTGTTCTCGACAGTTGGGTATCACTAAACGAGATCGTCTGGTGTCAGGAAGGCGACTGGATACTGATGTAGAGCCGTCACAAGATCACGACGAAACCAGCAGGCCAAGACACGGTAGACATGGACACCATGACCTGTATTGCAGGACATCCAGCCTCTATATGGATCGTTAACAACCCAGACTCTTGGCCGTAAATGAGGGCTGACGAGTCTCTTGAAGCATCAGCATCGCGTTGATTGGTCTGCTTGTCGGACCAAGAAGCTTTTCGGACATTCTTCCAGCCTCAACCTTGGCTTGATGGTGCTCAAAAGCTGCTGCCTACGGGACTCCAAGGTGTTTGAAGAAACGAAGGGCACATGGTGGGAACACCTCGTTGACCTATTTCGGAAGAGGAAAACCATGATGTGGAAACAGCTGATAGATTCTATGAATGCACAGTCAATATGATGACAAATAATGTCCCATCATGATAGAAAATCAACTCATATTTCGTAAATACCATATAATAAGCTCTTTTCATCCCATTGACAACTAACTACAGGCACCTCCGAAGAGACGCGACCGGGCGACTTGGTCGTGCCGGATTTGTGGGCCATCGGATCCGGGTGGATATCGGAGCTGAACCCACTGCGGCCTTCGCATCCCGGGATGGCACGGTCTGCGGAAGCGGTTCGCATCTAACATTAAATCCGTCATTTGCAGCCATGATGAGAAACAGAATTGACTGATGTGTTAGGTTTCTAGAACGTGATCCAAGTCGAGGGTTCTGAGGTCGCGGCACCAGCCATGATAAGATTCCTCTCGTCCGTATCTGCACGTCCCGGCGCAGGAACGGAGTCCAAATATCGGACTTTCGGCAGTCCAGCACTCCCAGGTGGCCAGCCGCTGATCCTCATTGTGTACCTCAGTGACCCATTGACAGCGATGCGGCGTTGCCTCGTGGCCTCGCCGTCCACCGTCAATTGAGCAAGAAAATGCTGAGCTCATCACGAAAGCATCTCTCGTCAAAACGGAAACAGAACCTGCAAATCGGGAAGCAGAGTGCCGTGCACAGCCAATCGCAGCACACCAAATTACCGTGGTAGCCGCCAAGAGCTGGTTCCAGGAATGTCTGATCCTCCGCCGACGCCGTGTCAGATCTGGCAAGGGTCAGCCATTGCCGTGCTGCCGTCACAGTCTGACCGAAAATGGTTAGCGCGCTTTGCTTGGCTCGTCGACGAGACACGCAAGACACGCAAACCTGCCTCCACTTCAACCTCACTTTCCACCAAGCTGGCAGAGCTGGGACGCGCGTCACTCGAGACAAGCCTCCAGGGCTAACGTCGTCCACTGACTCGTGGAAAGTCACCGTCACGAAACAGCCTGGGCGTCAGTGCCATGTCCAGCTATACAGACCGAAAGCCCATCATGGAGTGACGCTCTCAAGTGAGGTGAAAGAAAACTGCTCTCGCGTCTCGTTGTCATCGGGTTTGGCGGGAAAGGGATGGTCTCCATCCCGCGGCTCAGATACCGCGAAGTCGGGTACCTAAACAGCGTTGCATCGAGCCAAGGATGGAGACTGTGGATATACTGGACGTTTGTTTCGTCTCTTCTTTTGCATGCCATTTTCTCCGTCCGGACCAGCCTCTTCAGACTTTCTAAGCCCTGGCGCTCAATGCCAAGGCCTGTCCTGTTAATGGCTTGTCTGCCGCCTCTGTGTCGAGACTCCAGACGCTCGGATTCCAGTCCCCTTCTCCTACCATACTCGGCCCCATTGAGCCATTGAGCCATTGAGACTCTGAGGTACTTGGCGATGATCCGGGATCACGCTGGTACGCACCACGTTCTCTCTCTTCTTGGCGGGGGTGCCTCACTCCCGGACTAGACTGCATTCTTCTAAGTATAGTCTTTACTTGGACCTGCGGCTCCTAACTCTTTTTTTCCTCACTTCCCGCACTTGGCTATCGTTCACTTGCTCGCACTCGTTATAGTACCTGGGTCATCGCCACATGAGCTCCATCACATCACGACTTACACACCTGTGCTGTAATCTTGGGCCTCGGGACTTGCTTCGTCGTCGACTTACGAATCCTCTCACCACACTGCGGGCCCCCATCTCCACAGCCTCCCTAGCTACGGACAAATCCTCTCGTCTTTCGCTTCTTGCTCTCCGTCCGCCTGTGCATATTTCTGCGGCCATCCATGTCATAGCAGAAGCTTCGGGGTCCACGACGTCTCTGCTGGTGTTGTGATAAAGAGAAGGCTGCGCAGCCGGAAGACAAGAGACTAGACTATGAGGAGCTCAATAACACTGGCCGTACTGGCCTGGCTGTCCGCCTCCCAGGCGTTGACGGTCCAGAAGCGGCAAGAAAGGGCGGCGCCACGGGTCGTGAGCTTGGATATAGAAAGAACGAAGCTCAGCAATCCGTTACAGAGAGATCGGCTACGAAGGAGAGGGTCGGTCCAGGCGACCCTTGACAACGAGGTCGGTACCGCCAGCCAGCGCCCCCCGCACTCTCGCGATATGCCGCCCCCATCTAACCAAGAAATAGGAAACATTATACTTCTTAAACGCCACCATCGGCACGCCGCCACAAGGGATACGGCTTCACGTCGACACGGGCAGCAGCGACCTCTGGGTGAACACGCCGAGCTCCAAGCTGTGCCTCCTGCGGTCCACCCCCTGCCAGTTCGCCGGCACCTACGTCGCCAACTCGTCCTCCACCTACGAATACGTCGGCAGCTACTTCAACATCTCGTACGTCGACGGCTCGGGTGCGAGCGGCGACTACGTGTCGGACACGGTCTCGGTAGGGGGGCAGAAGATCGACCGCCTCCAGTTCGGCGTCGGCTACTCGAGCACCTCGGCCCAGGGCATCCTGGGCGTCGGCTACGAGATCAACGAGGTGCAGGTCGGCCGCGCGCAGAAGCCGGCGTACCGCAACCTCCCCTCGCAGATGGTGGCCGACGGCCTGATCGCCTCGGCCAGTTACTCTCTCTGGCTCAACGACCTCGACTCCAACCGGGGGAGCATCCTCTTCGGTGGCGTCGACGCCGGAAAATACGACGGCGCCCTGCAGACGCTGCCCATCCAGTCGCAGTCGGGCGTCTTCGCCGAGTTCCTCGTCACCCTCACGGGCCTGCGGCTTGGAAACGCCACCGAGATCGCCGCCGACGGCACCGCCCTCGCCGTGCTGCTCGACTCGGGCTCGTCCCTCACCTACCTCCCGGACGCGATGGTGCAGGACATCTACGCCGCCGTGGGCGCGCAGTACGACGCCGACGAAGGCGCGGCGTACGTGCCCTGCTCCCTGGCGAAAGACTCCCGCAACCTGACCTTCACCTTCTCCTCCCCCTCCGTGGCCGTGGAGATGAACGAGCTCGTGCTCGACCTCGTCACCGCGGGCGGCAGGCGGCCCACCTTCCAGGACGGCGTGACCACGGCCTGCCTGTTCGGCATCGCGCCCGCGGGCCAGGGCACCAACGTCCTGGGCGACACGTTCCTGCGCAGCGCGTACGTGGTGTACGACCTCGACAACAACCAGGTCTCGCTGGCGCAGACGCGGTTCAACTCTAATACCACCAGCGTGAAGGAGATCACCCCCGACGGCATCCCCGGCGCCACGGCCGTGACCAACAGCGTCACCGCCACGTCCGGGCTGGTCGGGTCGAACGCCGCCAGCGGGCTCGGCTCGTCCGGCGCTGCGAGGGGGTCGGGGATCTCGGGCGCGGGGAGCGGGATGGTGGCTGTGGTGGCTTTTGTTGCCGGGCTTGTGGCCTTCTTCTTCTAGTGCGAGAGGGCCGTACAGACCGGGTGTTTGAGTACGTGTTCTAGCATTTTTTTTATCGAGCGGCATCTGCATTGGAGCGGCGCGGCGCGGCGTGTTTTGCCGGCAAGGAGCGTTATTTTTGCATCACAATGAATGCTTTTTTTGGTTGGGCTACGAGAAGACAGAACTGGTTCGTCTTGGGAAAGGGCGTCAAAAGGGCACGGAGCTACTCGAGCATACTGTTGTTTATATAGAAGGGACTGCACAGGTAGAAAGACTAGCGGGAATGTGGACATATGACGATACAAATCCTTCCGCGTCATCCCCTGGAAGTGGCGTATAGGAACGCGGTGAGTCCATGAACGCTGTTTCTTGTGATCTATGCGCTTGGTTGGAGAAACACACAACAAAAAAACGCCTACGCGACGTGAGGATGCCAGGGGGAAAGGGATATCATCAACCTTGCTGCTTACATACCACCAAGCCAGATATCAACACCTCGCCCATCAGACTTTCGAGACTCTTCCAGCCAGGTAAGTGGAGACATTACGGCGTCCAAAAGAAAGCCATATTCAAAGACGACGCCCATCACCGCACCGAGAAACACTCCCATTCCGGTTTCGTCAAACCATCATCCAACTAGGGAATGAACGGCCTCGGAACCTGCTCAGCACACCACCCTGGCAACGGCGGGAACGATTCCGAGCCGCTCGCCTCCTGAACCCCTCGTTCATGGCGTGCACATGCTCCGGCCTCGGCCTCGACAGGTTCATCCTCTCCTTATCGACGTCCAGCAGGGCCGTACGTTGCAGCGTCCCACTTCCTCCCTCTCGTCCTTCGCTCGAGGATGCAGACCGGGACCTCGACTTTCTCATCACACCATCGGCACGCCCTCGCATGCGTCGAGCAGTTCCTCGATGCCGGGCACAACCTTGGCGAAGCGGCTTGGGTGTTGGTGGCATCGGTCTCGCTATTGGTGATGGTGTGGTCTATCGTAGGAGGAGTGGTCGTTTTGCCGCTGAGGGAGACGCGGCTTTCCGTGGAGCGCGGCGACGCCGACATTGCGAGGGGTGCCAGGGACATTATGGGTTATGGGCGCTGGTTTGTATGAGTGACGTTGCGTTGTCGAAGGGGCGTCCATCGCTGGGTTCTGGTCAGCTCAGTGATGGTGGCGGCCCTCACTCTCTCTACCGAACGGGTCGTAGCAGTACTCGAGGCCGTTCTCGAGGCCGTTCTCGAGGTGGTGACCGTGACCGTGATTGTCCTCAAGGATATTGTCGTGGTCCTGACTATCCTACCATCATGATACCTGTGTTCTGTCTCGGAATAGTCGATGTATGTTGCGCTTGTAGTTGTACGATATTCAACCCGAGATTCGGGCTCGGACATCTTAAAGACCTGGATGGCGTACCATGGCTTGCGGACTCGATGAAACCGTCCTTCGGGCGGCAATGAGCACACCAACAATGGGCTTTGTGGTCAAGGTATGTTGGTAGCTTTAGTTGGCCAAGGTTGTCTGGAAGGCAACCGGGTGCTGGAGAAGACGAGTTGACGTTATAGAGAAGGTACCGTGGATGCTGCTTCGGAAGACAACGTCTGACCTGTCTAGCACAGGGCTTTCACCGTCCTGCCGGCTGCTCCTTCCCTCTCAAAGCGGCTTGCCTTTCATCGGCAACTTATGGAAGGTACACACCACGCAAGCTCTGGAGGTTGTCGTTGCGGAAGGTCAGAGCCCTGTCAGCTAGGTGTGTCCCACATGCATCGTCACCTCGAAAACCAGTGTGGAACTCAAGCGGCTGGGATGTCATTTGGGGTTTGCATTCGCTGTGATTGTGACTGTGATTCTAGTTCTTGAATGGCTCCCGGTCCTTCTTAACCTCGATCCATCCCGTCCATACTCTAAACAATCGGACCATCCAGCGACCCTTGCGAGCTAAGGTAGGTAGTTTTAAAGAGGTTGCAGGGTGAGGTAGGAAAAGCATCGCAATATCGACATCTGACTGAACTCCGTCCTTGCCATTTCATGACTTCATCGACCACAAATTTGTATCATGGGTTCGTGGCTGCTCCTTGCCCCGTGTCATCGTTCGCTGGCTCGCCTGCTGAGTCCGCAGCGCAAGTATAAAATGCCAAGAGAAGAGAAACCCCCGGTATGATGACGAAAGAAAACAAAAATAAAGACGACGGACCCCGGGAAAGACAATCTAAAATTTTGCCCGACCATCAACTTCTTCATTTTTGTAAGAAGGCTCAAGCACCCATGGGAGGTGTAAGGAAAGGGCTGAGCATCAGATCATCCGCGCTCGGCCGCTTGTTGTAGTCCATCTCGAACGTCTGCGCGAGGAACTGCTTGGCCTCGTCGCTCGCGTTCTCGGGGATCGTCGGCGAGGCCTTGGCGCCGCCGATCTTGAAGATGGCCTGCAGCTGGGTGCAGTCCGGGAAGGGATGCGTGCCCGTCATCATCTCCACCACCAGGCAGCCCAGCGACCAGATGTCCGCCTTGCGCGTGTACGACGTCTGCTTGACCACCTCGGGCGCCATCCAGAACACCGACCCCTGCAGCGAGGGCCGGTTCTTGTTGTTGTTGGCGCCGTTGAGGATGTTGGTCGCCTCGAGCTTCTTGGAGATGCCGAAATCCGAGATCTTGATGGTCCCCTTGTTGTCAACCAGGATGTTGGCACCCTTAATGTCACGATGAATGATGTCCCGGTTGTGCAGGTAGGAGAGGCCGTTCAAGATCTGGCGCACGAAGCTGCGCACCAGCGGTTCCGGAAGCGCACCGTAAGAGTTCAGCATGGTCTGGACAGACCCGCCGGGCACGTACTCGAGGAAAATGTTGAGATACTCGGCCGAGGAACCGCAACCCAGGTACTGCACGATGTTGGGATGGCGCAGGTCGCGCAACAGGCTGATCTCGCGCTTGAGAGCCTCGATCATGCTCTTCTTCCTCGCGTCGTTTTGGCTGTTGGCTCCGGGCGACGGCGCCTCGACCTGCTTGACGGCGAGCAGTTCGCCGGTGATGGCGTGCAGGGCCAGGTAGACACACCCAAAGGAGCCTTGGCCGATCATGGCACCTTTCATCCACTTGCTGTCGTCCCAGGCCTCGCCCGCCAGGAAACTCTGGAGTTCCTCATCCGCGTCCTCGCCTTCCTCGTTGTTGAGGGCCTGGGCAACTTCCTGGTACGAGCCGGAGCCGCCGGACCCCAGAGTGCTCTCTCCGTCGTAGTAGCTCTGCCGTGTCACGTTGCCGTCTGGGTCGGTGACGCTGACAGCCGCAGTATCAGATCCGCTGTCCGCAAATGATACGTACGATTTCCTGTTTGGCTCAATCGGCGACGACTCTTCTTGCAACGTGTCGAGGACGGAGGACGCAATCGAGTCCCGGTAGCCATGGGGCAGTCGGCTGGGCTCTCGGGGGCGTGCTTTCGCAATTTGGTTCGAAGCCGTCAGCCAACTGTCGGCGATGGTGGGAATGGGAGGAGCATCCTGGATGCTGGACGCGAAGCTCAAGGTGCTGGCGACACTGAGACGGTTGTTATATTTGCTTAGACGGGCGGACCTTCTCATCGAGAGGCGCGCGGTCCGGTCGATGGCTTCCCTGGAGTGATCTGGGAAATAGCTGGTGAGATCGGAAGCGATCAGCTCGCTGGGAGGCCGAAGCCCTCCAAATTGACGAAGCGCCTTTTTTCGTGGAATTGCTCGAGGCGCATCCTGAGGCGCAGGCCGCTCCAGATCTCGGGCGGCATTGTGCACGTTGCGCTCGCGGTCCTCGTACGACATCGGCGACAGTGGTGGCTGCATGTTGTTCCAGTTCTCGCCAAGAACCCGCTGGACCTTCAGATGACTCCTGTTGTCAACGACCTGTTTCGGGTGGCCGTGAGTCAGCTGTTGCTGTTGTTGCTGCTGCTGCTGCTGCTGCTCCTCCAGGGCAATCTGGGCAGCCCGCTCCAGCTCCGAGAGGCCGGGACCGCCGGCCGGGACGCGCCTGAGGATCAGCCTGTTACGTTCCGGACGGTTTTGATCGCTGATGATGTTCCATAGCTCTTTATCTCCGATGGGCTGGCAGTTGTTAGGGTTCGGAGTGGTACCGTTGAGAACCCAGAAGCAGTAGTTCCGCTCGTGGTCCTCGCGGAGGGCAAACTTCCGCAGCGTCAATCGCATCACCTCGGCGCAGCTCTTGCAGTCGGCGATCTTAACAACCTTGGTCACCCCGCCGGTAGAAATGACACGAATGACACCCTGGCCTTGTGGCAAGGCGGCCATCAACGAGCCATCGACGCTTGACTGGTTCCTGGTATGGCTTTGTCCCAGTCGACCCGTGTGGGGAGGGTCAGGAGGAGACATGGGAAACCTCGAGGAGCCCGTCGTGGGCTGAGAACTGTATCCCTGCCCCTGTCCCAGGCGACCCGTCTTATAGTCCGCGCTGGACAGCGGCGAGGCGGGCCTCGATGTCTTGCTCGTGCTGGCTTCGATGGCGGACTGGTCATATTGACGGGAGTATCTCTTGTTGGCTGTAGTAGATCGACTTGGGTAGAGCGGTCTTGGCGAGCTCGACGAAGGAGCGTACTGACTATCGAGGCCGGCAAAGGAATCCTATAAGACGTTGAACGTTAGTAAAGTGCGTCTTGGAGAGCAGCGTCCAGATGTTGTCGGACTCACCCTATTCCGCTTCTTCTGGTTGGCGTAAGCCTTCGTTCTCAGCTTCTTGATGCTGAGGAACAGCCGCACTCGGTCTCCGACTTTGTCGATTCCAATTTCTTTCAGGACCTCCTTGTCCATCTCGAGTAGATTCTCCCCATTGATATGGTTCTTGCGGAACAGTCTCTCGTAATCGCCGCATTTTACGCTGCGAAGGTAGTCGCACACCTGGTCCTCGTCCCAGTTCTTGACCGAGTCCGGACCGTCGTCCTCCGAGAATTCGGACTCGGTAGGACTCACGAAGGATTGACTGGCCATTGGAACGGCTGGTGCTCGTCTCGAAGGAGGATACGATGTTTGCGGAGTGCTTGCCATGAGTCTTGCCGCGCCGAGGGGAGCCGCAATCGGATTCTTGGATGCTAACATGGCCATGGTCGAGTGCGCGTCACGCCGGCATGGACGTGAGCGGCTGAGGAAGTATTATTAGTCGGATTTGGCGAGGAATTATGGCGAAATGGAACCCGTCTTATTGGAACGGGTTGAAGGGAAAACGTGGGAGGTCCCGGTTAAAGGCAGGACGACGAGTCGTGGCGGCGAGCAGCACAAAGTCGGCGACCAGCTGGATAAGAAGCGCGGGCGCGTTGCAGGAAGGGCCGGCAGAAGCAGTAGATAAAATACTATGCGTGCAAAAAGGTGATCGGCCGGAGTGTCCTGGTGCTCCTTGAGGGTGGCTTTTTTGGCTGAATTTTCTGATAGACTCAGGGAGGAGGGCGCAGGTCTGTGGCACTGGTTTTGGTGGTGGTTCCAGAGTCGAAAGGGGAGTTGAGAAAAGCCGAAGAGCCAGTGCAGCCCCAGAGGGAACGGAACTGATGCCAAACGCGTGAGGGCACCGATGAAAGAGAACTGGATGTGAAAGCAAGTTTACCAACAACTTGAAAAAACCTTGGACGGCTGAAAGAGGCGTGACTGCCGAACCGCGCGAAGCTTTGCTGCGTATCGAGCACCACGCTGAAAGAAAACGGGATGGATTACGGATTAAAGTCTACAGGACGATGGCCTGGACGTCTTAGGTGCTGTCTTGGGGGATAATTTGGAAGAACTGTAGGTCGCGAAAGCAGATACGAACGACACTGGCGTCAACTGCCGTTGGACCGCCTTGCCATGGAACGCAACCACTCACGGATAGATCAGATCAGATGGGTTGATGGGTGTCTGTTCTGTCTTCAGGGGGGAAAAGGAGTTGTGGTGCCGAATCCACCCATCAGCGGCAATCGCTCGATGGATGAAACACGCTTGTCTCTGCTTGTCAGCGGACGTGCACGGCTTGGTAGCCCTCGATTCTTGCGCTACAGAGGTACGGTGGGCAGCTAACTGAGCTAAGGAAACGGGAACGGAGCTAGAAGCGCCACCACTACCGCACCAGTTCTCGAAAAACTAACGGCCTAAACATTTCCTTCTTTATCTTTGGGAGCATCGCCTAGGCTTTCTCCTCTCTCGTAGAAAGAAGTCGGCTCCGATACCAGGATCTCCGCGCTTACAGAAGCACAGCTGGAACAAGGAGGAACTGAGGAACGAAATGAGAAAACGGCATACCAGCCCTTGTGACTTCCCAGGTTGCTGCAAAGGTGTCACAGTAGTCGCCCTTCAGCGTGAGAACCGCAGCTCGACAACATGCGGTATCCTGCGATTCCAGGTTCTCAATGCCTCGGTTCGAGAAGCGTCCCATTGCCAGCTGAACTCGTATTGTCATTGTTCCTGACTAGAGGTACTAGTACCTAAGGGAGAACGACAGGCAGAGCAGTTTGGAGAGGCAAACTCGATTTCATTGGCGCAAACTTCTATGTTGTATGTAGAACTGCCATCAGCTGGGGCCCATGCCAAAGCATAACCCGAAATAAAACGGAGGAAAGAGTCAAAGTAAACCATCGCAATATGTTCAGAGGACGGGAGGTCGGCCGACTTGACGGCCCAACGGGATGCCCCAGCGAAAGAACCGGCTCAGAGAATTGATCAAGTGACCCACTGGTCGACGAGGAACAAGGGGGCCTGAACGCCCAATCTGAAACCAGATGTGTTTCGTGGTTTGCGAGCTGATCATAGCCCAGGTTAAAAATAATAGTGCATATCTCCGATCCACCTCAGATTGATTAAGCTGTACTGTGTTACGCGCTTCTCCATAACGTTACGCAGTAGATACCCCAGGAACACAAAAGTTTCCCCAGACAGCATTAAACAAGATCTTCCCGACGACTCGCATTACTCTAATGCAAAGTCAAGATGAGCGGTCAACGTAGCACGCCTCAGCTTTGCCACTCTCCTGGAAGCATGAGCCTGGGTTTTGGACTAGGCGACGAACCGTCAAGCCTTGGAAGCGGTAACACGGTGCCTGAAACCTCGAACGGTCTTCGTAACCGCTTGTTGAGGGATTTCGGAGAATCCTTTCGGAGGAGCAGTCGTCGGTCGATACCCAGCAAGGTCCTGTTAATAAAACTCACTCCAGCCATATCGTTTACTGCCCTGGTTATTGTGGACAATGACGGTCCTTGCTCCGTAGCATGTGATACCGTGACGCTGTCGCTGAATCCGGTGTCCGGAAGCGTTGACGGGTTGAGCCTGCCCCGGTTCTGTCGAATACTATGTAGATGCTGGTGGTGATCTGATGGATGACATGCATGCAAACATCCCGGCTCTACGCAGTATCAACCGGCATGCCGTCGCTTTGTGGACCATGGTTTGGTGGAGGGGGGTGGGGTCGAGTTGTTTGTTTCATGTTCCATGGCGCTGCCGATCGCTCAGGGCTTGTGATCTGCACCAATCCAGATGACTGCTTGCAGAGGAGAGGAAAGACCCACAAATCTTATCGAAACTCGACTCTTATCGATTGGTTTAGGTAAGACAGAAACTTGATGCGGACATGTTTTGAAGCTATCCTTACCAACAACTACTCCTAAGATACAGACACATCACACTACCTTATGCTGGGACTAACGTCGCGAAGGATGAGGCCAGGACGTTGCAACTCCCCATGCTCAGAGTATCCCATGTCATCGAACTCTGATCGTGTCGACGAACTGTTCGCTGTCCTTCAGAGTCTCTCCGTGCTCTAGGGCCAACGCCGGATCTGCTACCAGCACATCAAATCCCATCCAACCTCCAACCCAAGGGCATACCGTAACCGACGCCGGCGGCATCCTCAAGGGCGTTTGCAATCGCGTGTAGCTTAGGATCCAGAGCGGGCGAGGTCAGACTGACCAGATCTAGATGACGTGAAGCATTGGTCACCAACATTACGCAAGCTTTGCCGTCTGGGATCCCAAGAGCAAAGACGGCCATCACCAGCAAGGCGCGTATCGAGAGTTCGCATGGATCCTGTAGGATGAGCTCCGGAAGGACGATAGTTGCATTCCGGTATAACGTATAAATGATGCGAGAGAACACGGTCTCTGAACCTGGAGCCGTCTTGACACGAACAGCAAGAGAGGTGGTGGTATTGACAGTGACCCATCGGGCAAATCCATCCACCGGCCCGGAAGAGCTTGCGGCATACTGTACCTCCAGGAGCTGCATAACTTCTGTTTGATACAACACCGGATACTCGTCCATTGCCTCAGCGAAGGAGTGTTCCACCAGAGGCATGGCTACCTCCCGAGGCATGAGGGGGGCGAAGGTTCGGATGCTGCTTGGTTCATTGGCAGTGGTCTTCGTCATCCACGTTTCTAGGTGTTTGCCGTACACAAGTAAATAGTCGAAGAATCTGAACCTCTGGTAACGAGGCCTCGTAGGAATGGGTATCTCGAGCAAGAACGCCTCGACTTCGGTGGTATCTTGCAATGAAGGCGAAGAGAAGGACCGCTGCTCCTGTTGCAACTGCTCATCGGTGTCGGTTTTCTTTTTACTTACAGCCGGTTAGCACGCCTTCGACAGGTAGCATTGCGGTCGCTTCAGAAATAGCCATATCACCTTTTAGCAGGCCCTCGGTATCAACGGCTAGGTGCGTAGATGCACTCAGCACGACGGGCGTCGCAGTTGGCGCAGCCGGGCGTCCGGCCATCGCATCGTATCTTGCGACGTTTACAACGGACACCGGCCTAGGGGATGTTAGTCGTGGATACAGCTATCCCCAGAACCCCCACAAGGAATGGAATGCATGTACACCGAACCATATCACTCACAATGAGAATTCTCGCCGGAGTTGACCTGATCGGCAGAAGCTCCGGAGAATCCGCCATCACGGATGCGGCTCGATAAGCCCAAGCATCGGCCCGTCTGCAATATTCAGGGTCGATTGAACAATGTCCACATGCGCAGAGGTTCCAGAGGACGATGAGATCTGTAAGTAGCGGAAGCAATTTGTGAGCTAGATGGCAATACATACTACGATTTGCATGCGTCTATTAGTAACGATGCGTCAGGCCAACATGCTCTACGAAGATAAGGCACGTTAGTGCTGTATCTGACTGCTGAACAGGTTCTACTATTTCCCTGCCGATAAGTATGTCTTGAGATGCTTCACTACCATGCTATAACCCTACCAGCGTGTAATGGCAGCTCATTGGCCGACCAATAATACCTTACGCGTCGACGGGAGTATTTGATGCATTTGCTTCCGCTCATCTCAGATGATTATCGACCACCATGGCCCTCGGACTGCAATAGAGTATGGGATACCGGGGATTGGCTTGTGCTATGTATGCGCGAGAAACAGCTATAAGCGGCTTTGCCTCTTCGTGGAAGAATGTCAACCTCTTTGACAATCCTGGAGTCGCCTGGACGTCAACCTACACACTCATTTTGCTCCAATGGCGCTATTCTTGCGAGGAAACGATGCTCTCACCACCAATCCGCCATTGGGTGTTGACGAGGCGCTCTCGGTGAATGGCTCCGACTGGCTCTGGGCTGTAGCAGCCGTCTATTCTTTCTCATTTGTAAACCTGGCCCTTTATTCCCAACATCTCTCGCAAACGGAAGTCAAAACGGACCTACCATACTAACAGTTTTCATACCTCGTTGGTCCTTCTGGTAGTCGACTTCATCGCACACCCCAGCGACAGAGTCTTCCACTACACGTTCACCGTCACTCTGCTAGTCGGTGCAACGACCTACTTCGCGCAGGCGTCCGACCTCGGCTGGAGCGCCGTCATGCAAGCCGACCACCAGCTCGGCCCTAGCACCAGCCGCCAGATCTTCTACGCCAAGTACATCAACTGGGCCGTGTCCTTCCCCTCCCTCGCCCTCGCCCTCGGTCTGATAGCTGGCGTGTCATGGACGACGATCTTCTGCAACATGTTCATCGCGTGGTTCTGGGTCCTGAGCTATCTGGCCGCCGCTTACACGACCACAGCGTATAAATGGGGCTTCTTCGCCTTCGGTACGTTCGCCTGGGTCATTCTCGCCATGAGCACGCTCAACGAGAGTTATGAGGCGGCGGCGCCGCTGGGTATCGGCCGGGACTACATCATCCTGTCCGGGGCGGTGAAACATACTGTGGCTGTTATATCCTGTTGCTATTGGCCTCTGTGACGGTGGCAACCGGATCGGTGTTACGGGCACCTCCATCTTCCTCGGCGTCCTGGATTTGTTGATTGGGCCCGGCATGACAGCTGTCTTCTTGTTCCTGGCACGCAGGTGGGATTATGGGAAGCTGAAGATCGACTTCAGCGCGTCCCGCCATTACCGTGGCATGGCACGCGAGCATGCTCAGCTGCAGAAGGAGACACAACAGCCTGCGAATGCAACACCGGCGGTGTTGCAATTGGTACAGAGAGTAAGATTGGGCATGGGCTGTTCTATTGTTGTGTTGTTGTTGTTGTTGTTGTGTTGTTGTTGTTGGCAAGGTGAAAGCCCAGGGGCAACATCAATGTGGTTGAAGGGGGAAGGTATTTGGCGGATGGCTGCTGACAACGTCTTGCTCTTATACTTCCGTGTTTTCCTGCTATTTCCCCACCTTTTGTTTCTTGTCTCTCTTTCTCACGAAGGCTGGAAGTTCTCTTGAGTTCTCTGGGAATCCTCGCGGGGGTTGCCTCCACAACGCTCACGGAAAGATGTCATCTATAGCTCATCGACGATGAATCGAGACATGCCGACAGGGGAGGTACTGTGTAATCTTGGCTTGATGGCTGCATGAGTTAGCACAGTAGAATTGTCCCGAATTGTCCGGTGGTGCAGCAGGATCGAGTTATCGCGATCGGATCGGAGCTGATTGCGGGCGGGCCAAGATTGCTATCGTGCCACCTCGGTTGAACATCAATCTCTTCATGATTTGGAACTGAACGTGTAGTACAACCTGGAAGCTTGAAACGCAAGCAGTAGTATGAATTGACCATTCTCACGTGTCTCTCATTCCACGCGTGCTAGGTTTACCAGGGTAGCTTCAAGCTCTTAGAGCTACAGTTCGGCCCATAGCCAGCCCGATCTACAGACTAGCCGTAGTCTACTGCGAGCAAGCTCCCCGCTTATCTCTTATCTCTTTTGCTAACACGGGATTCTGAGAGACAAGAACATCGGGAATCGACAGACAAATGGCAATCGCCCGCAAATCCCATTGGCCGGGGCCGTGGCCCCTCCTCTGACCTCATTGGTGGATGCGCGGCTAGAAAACCGGAAACGATAACATCATAGGTGGCAGATGCCCACTTTATCCAGATCAAGCATGGCAATGGCACCAGGGAATCGTAAGAGAAGAGAAAAGACGAATGCGAGCAATGGAGCAAAGCTCTGCATCTCTGCCATCCACAGTAGTATCATGCATTCCACGTGTTGAGGCTGACTGTGACCTCTTTCTCCGACTCTCGGTCTATTGTGACATTTGCAAAAGTTCCTTTTCCCATACCACCACTTTGTCCCTTGAACTTACGGATCCAGTTTACCCCTCCTGTCAGAAGGTCGGGCTTGACCTGCCCGAGAGAGACTCTGTGCCAGGGCTGCGGTGCCGTCAGAGTTGCCAATTCAGAGTTCACCTTGCACATAAGATCCTGCTCGAAACGAGATAACAGATACCGGAGGAAGGTCCCGCGTCGTATGCGATTGTAACGGCACCTCAACGGCCATTGAGGGGCCTCTTTCGTGGGCACAAGTCGCTATTCAAAAGAGGACGCTGACCACGGCAGTTCGCCATGTCCATGACACAGATACTTGCCCACTCGTCCTTCACTGATACCTCGGCGTCTTAGCCCTTCCGAATCGGATCGCATCCCTTGTTGGCGACCAAATCTTCTGCTCACGACTACTTGTGTCTGTTGTGGCTTGGCCGTAGCCGAAGTGACATCCGTCGACGTCGAGCTTTGCTTCAATTTGTTCGATACCGACCGGTCCTGCTCTGCATCGAGCTTGATCAACGATACTCCGCCAGCCATTCGATCTTCAGGCACTCGTCAAAGTCCTTTAAGAGTTCGGCAGCCCATCAGTCCTTACCCGAGCTGTCTTGCTCGAACCGGAGTGACCTCCCGGTGACACGGTTGTTCCAGTGGCGGGCAGTGATTCAAGACTGGCGCCGGTCATAAGTCAAATAAAAAAAACATACCTCACCTGGACCTGCTGAAGCCGGAAACACATTATCACTCAGTTTATCCTCGCTTCAATCGCCCATTCTTGGCTCTAGCAGGGTTCACAACGAATTCTCGCTCCTTCGAAGCTAGCGATACGATTGCCAACCCGCACGAGCATCTGAGCATCACGTTACCATACCTCCTGTTTATCACACCGAACGTTCGCCATATTTCGAATAAAACATACATAAAGGCTCCCACGACACTACGAACCATTCAATGTTTTGAGAACATTCAACTAGAGGGGTGATATCTTCAACAGAAGCAAACCATGGACTTCCTAGCGAAGAAAAAGCATAAGGTCTTTATCCCACCACTGAGTGAGGAGTCAGATGGGTCCGAGTTATTGGGTAGCCCAAGCACGACGCTTGCGTCGTCGCCGGCTAGCTCTGAGGGCGGCAAGAACAACCAGTTCTTCCAGTCCTTCAAGGACCGAGCGCGACGGTCATTCAGCTTAGAGTCGCTTCCTGTCAGTACACCTCCGAGAGAGCCCAGTGTTGGAGGTCTACACAGCCGAAAGCTCTCCAAGTCGCGAAATTCCTCAAGCACCTTCGAGATACTCAGTCGACGAAGCTCCGGGTTCTCAGAAGACTATCTATCCAGGAGTGCGACGGCACTGAGTACAACTTCGACGACGAGCATAGACTGGAAGGCGCAATCAATCGAAGGATGGGCACCGTTGGAACGCGATCCGCAACTCCTGCGCAGTAAAAACCCTTACATCGTGGTCACTACCGATTACGTCGTCAAAATGAAGGGCCAGTCTGATGCCATGGCGCTATTTCCCAAGCTATCACCAGATTCCCGCCATAGCACGGGTCCTCCTCCTGAACCGCTAATAACAATCCCTATCCATAGCATCGTGTCTGTCTTTGACTCGGAAAGCACAAGGCCCTCGTTCGGCCTGGAGGTCTGGTGGAGAGTTGACGGTACCCTGGGGTTCAAGCACGCCGTGTTCTACTTCAATCTCCCCGACGAACGGGAAGATCAGATGCAACACATTGTGCGAGCAATCAACACAAACAACAAGGAGACCTCTGACTACACCCGCTTTCCATGGGAAGTCTCGGCTCCCATCAGAAGACTCTTCGCCGCCGAGGAACCATCCTATCAGCATCAGGAGTTGAACATCTTCCCTGTTGTGCCACGAGGCTTGACCAGGAGGGATGGCTTGGCAAGAGATGGAGAGAAGTCCAAGCACGCGGAAGGACGGTCTTATTACCTAGCCATAGGAGCGCACCTATGTTGTTATATCGAGATCTCAAGAGGCCAGACCAGACGCGGGGAGCTGATCTTGAAGCATTCTTGCTTCGGATTGGTGACATTGGAGTGCTTTAGGGGTCACTGGACCCCACACGAGGAGCGGTTCATCATATCTTTCCGGTAAACATCCCCTATCAAACGACTGACCATATCAGCGGGCTAACGTTGTTAAAGGGACCCCTTTAAAAAGGCCGTAACCTTGGAACTTGCGAGCCGCTACTACCGCAGCATCATCCGAGTACTGCACAAGGCAGACCGTTACCTCAAGCCAGCTTGGCCACAGATGTTGCAGAACAACCAGGTGTTCCGCATATCCGGGCTTAGAGAGCCACAGTATGTCATCGATCGAGAAGACTACGGCGGCATCAAACGCACATTGGACGCCTATCTCGCTGCCTACCGCTGCCAGCCGGTCGAGTGGGAAATCAACTGGAGGACAAAGTATGCGCCCGAGTTTCGACTCCTTCCTTCCAAGGACGGGAAGTCTTACGCGCCAATGCAGCTCCTCGCAGTTATGAGGGCACTGCGGTATAACGACTATTTCATCTCGCTCTCCTTCCGCGATATCGACCTCTCTGTCTTGTGGGACTGCTACGACCAGGATCAGGGGATGTGTGATGTGCCTTATCTCAGTCGTAGTTGTGAGTCCTTCTACTATGGCACGACTGTGGATATGTTCCTAACGTGACGTGCGAATCAGGTCTTGGTCTCGGAGAAGAGGACATCGATAACCTGTTTCAGGAGTCCGTTCTGTACAATGAAGTCCACGCACTGGCCTTCTGCTCCGAACAAGTCCGACAAATCGACTTTACGAATACCTTCAAGCAGTTCCCCGTCCCAACGACCAGCCACCGCGCTCCGGGAGCACCTCTCAGTGTCCAGTTCCTGTCCCCTATCTTCCACCTCCTCGAGGCAGGTGTGACAAAATGCAACCGTCTTCTCGTGGGTGGAAACGAGCTCAGTCAAGCAGACATCTCGAGCCTCAGTCAGTTTCGTCAATGATTTCCCGCTCAAATCAGCAAACTAACTGTTTGTAGCGTACATGTGTAGGACTGGTCTACTGCAGGCTCTAGATGTTTCTCGCTGTGGTCTATGCGACATGAACCTAAGAGACCTCCTGTCGGCACTTTCCTGCAATCCTGACTCGCTCCAGGTACTTGATGTGTCAGGGAACAACGGGCGCGTTCCAGCAGTTACCGTTCCGGATATCATCCACTTGTTCACTGGCCTTAAAGAGCTCAATTTGGGAGGTTGTCTGATAGGCATTGCCCCTGGCCCACTGATTCCATGCGAGGCACTCCAACGTCTGAGCCAGCTCCGTGAATTGGATATCTCGCAGTATAAAGTAGGTGAAATAGGGACATCTCCTATGATTCTTGAGGTGCTGACGGGATACTGTAGGTGAACGATGCTACCATCATCGATCTTGAGGAGTATCTGCTCCATGGGAGCCTACAGCAAAACCCCAATGGAAGCGCAACTTGGCCTTTACGGCGGCTGGCGCTCAACAATTGCGGCATAACAGGCAAGCAGGCAGCTAAGCTGTTCAACGCGATCGGGGAAGATCGCGACTTCGACCTCTCATTAAACGGGAACCCGCTGGAGGAAGGCATCGAGTACCTGGCGCACTCGATCCGCCATAACCGGGGGCCAAGGGAGCTCCACATGGATATGGTCGAGTTCAGAGACGAAGCGAACTTCTGTATCTTCATCAAAGCTCTTACTGAAACTCGACATATGACGTATCTCAGCCTCGTGGGCACAGGGCCGACTCCACCCGCTGGCGAGCCTCTTCAGGAAGAAACGTGCGAAGCACTGGAGAATTTCTTCGCCTACAACACCTCCATCCGCTATCTGAACTACTCCGGCTACAAAGGCAAGCTCGACGAAGGACAGATGGCTCCTGGCTTCGGGCATTCTCTGCGCGGCTTAGCGGACAATGATACATTGACCCACCTCTGCATTAGGAACCAGAATCTGCACGATGATATTGGCACCCTGGGCACGGTCTTGCGCAAGAACAGGAGCTTGCAGGTACTCGACTGCCAAAACAACGGCTTCAATATGACGACGCTCCAGTTTCTGACCGAGAGCGTCAAGGAGAACTACACACTCACACACTGTCCGTTCACGATGGACGAGAGCGAGAAGATATGGGGCGCAATCCGAGACAAGATAAGGGGCCCACGAACAGGCCTGGATGCCAAGCGACCGGGCGACAGTATGATGATAGCCCGCGAAGCTATGCTGAAGGAGCACTACGAGGCGCTGTTGGCCGAGTTGGAACATTACCTGGAGCGGAACCGACGTCTCCAGCAAGAAGAAGCGGCTATCCGAGCTTCGGGCCCCATCACAGAACAGAGACACGAGGAAGTGCCGGAAGGCGCGTGGATGGCGAGGAGTGCAGGATCGAGCTCAGATGAGGACATTAATGAATCAGATTTGACTCCGAAGCCTCGAAAGGTTCGAAGACAGACGATACGATCGTCCGGCATCGCCATCAACACTTCGTTGGCTACGCCGTATCAGGTGCTTCCGGAGGAGGGCATGGAGAGTCCGACAGAGACAATCGGGCCTGCTTCGGGGATGTCTGTCTCCCCACCGGAGGCCACTACCCCTACCACACCTGACGACGCTTCGTTTGATAAGATGATCAAGGAGTTTGACAAGGTCGGATTTGAGCCTTCGGGAGGGCCGCGGCTGGACTGAAACTGGGGGATTGAGCATCGGAGCTCCTGAGTGACTGGCGTCTGCATCACAGGCGTTGTTTTCTTCTGCAGTACGATCTGGAAAGGGTCAGAGCACCCTAGAGGGCATGGCGTTCATCAAGGAAAGGCATGCATTGTCGGTCAGGTTGGTTAGGCGGACGGAGTCAAATATTTTGTCGTGAGTTTTTTTATATTCCGCTTTGAACGATACCCATAGACGGGGAGAGCTATTTGCCAGGTTTGCTTGTTATGGAGAATTCTCTTGTAAGCTGGGGCTGTCGCATTCAAGTATATACAGCTTGATATAAGAGTGTTATGCTCTCGCACTCTCAACTAGTTTTATTTTGCAAGTCCGAGGTAGCCTCTGCGCCAAATCAGGCCTCCGCCTCGATCGCGTGCCCCTTGGACGATTCTATCTCGAAAAGTGCTTTGCGAATCTCCCTCTTGGCTGCTTCCCCAGGACTCACCTGATAGAATGCATCGTAGCCGTCCCCTTGACCGCAAACCCGCCGTCTGGCCCTTCAACCCAGGTGTCCCAGGTCTGTGCGCCCGAACCTCCGCCTTCGCGCATCCGGACACAGACCTTCATCTCCTCGTTCACGTACAGCGGCGCGAGGTTGCGGTAGTTCAGCTCGGCGAGCCCCACGCGCACACCCTTCTCCTTCGCGACCTCTGCGGCCTGCGCCCGCACAGCCATGAGCATGAGCGAGAGCGACAGCGGGCCGTGGACGAGCAGGTCCTTGTGTCCCTCCACCTCCTGCGCGTACCGCTGGTCCAGGTGTATGGCGTGCGCGTTGAACGTCAGGGCGCTGAACTGGAAGAGGAGCTTCTTGTCCGGCGTCAGCGAGAAGCTATACGTCGGAGCCAGGTTCTTCTCCATCAGTCTCTTCAGCCTCGTCATATCCCTCTCCTTCTGCTGCTTCCTCTCTTCTACCGGAGCCGCTGCGACCGAAGAACTGGCGTCCTGCAGAGTCCGCGCCTGCGCCGCCGCCTCGACATCTCTGCGCTCACGCATAAAGACCAGCGTCCTCGTCTCGTCAATGTCGGGGTTCTCTTCAACCTCGGCAACCTCCCGCGCCAGGTCTCCTTCGCTTTGCACCCGACCGTACTTCCGGCTGATCTCGACGAAGACCTTCTCGGCGCCCTCGATGTCGGCACCTTTCATCACAGGGTCCGCCACCACCTTCTCGACGCAGACGGCGTGGCCCCCGTCCAGCCGGAGGCTCTCCGCTCCCTCGCCCTCCCAGGCGCTCCCTCCTTCCTTCTTCGGGAACCGGACCCGCCCGCCCGCCCACATGCGCCGCGTGAAGGGCGCGCCGGGGCAGTGGTCCGCGACCGTGCCGTCGGGCATCAGCTCGGACGACGTGGCTTGCGGGCCGAAGTAGACCAGGTGGTGGCCCATGGGTAGTGGAACGTTGGAGATAGGCCCCGGGGGGGTCGGACGAGCTTTTCTGGAAGTACAAGTCTGTGAGTCCGAGTTGGAAGGGGACCTGGATTCCGACCTGAGTAGCTGGCGGAACTCGGCCGGATAGTGGACTTCTGCGGGGATATGACCTGCCAGGCTTGTGTTGAGGAGGTGCGAGGGGGTGGGGGAGATGTAGTCGAAGATTGGGTTTGGACGGCCTGGGGCGATCAGTTCTCTAGCCGCTGCTAGGTAGGCTTCCTTGTCGAAGTGACCCGCGCTGAAGTTCCTGTTCCTAGGGATGGCCTTGAGAGCCGCGGTCCTGGCGGCGTTCATGTTTGGAGTGGTTAAGGGGGAGACGAGACACCGTCGTTTTGGACAATCATCAGCCTTCGATGAGACTCAAGTGAGAGTCAGATAGGTTTATGACTGTGTGTCGTGATGTGGCCTCTCAGTATGTTAATCATGAATAACTGGGTACTTATGCCATCCAAGGTACACCACACCGATATTCCAGGCAAATTGATGTATACCTCTCTATGAATATTGTTCTCATCTCTCAACCAACTCCCGCGAGCTCGCTTAGGTATGTGTTTGCTAAACCATACTAACTGGTGAACCTTGAACGATGTCGAAAACTGACCCACTTAAAACGCCCTGCGCTGCGGCATTCGGGCCCTTGTCAAGCCACTGATCATTTTACCACCAGTATACCGGCAGATGTTACACAAATGGTAGGACGCGTTGGCACCCTCTCCAATGCTCTGAACAGCTTTCATAGGTCTATCAAAAGCAGTCGGATGAGTATCCCTTCAAGCATTTACCACCAACACATCTTCCGTCCAGACGAGACGAGGGACTTGCAATATGGCTTCAGGTGAAGAAAGGCCCGTGCGGCCAAAAGTTGCCTTCCTAGGACCAAATTCCTCTTATTCACACCAGGTATGAGACCCGAGTTCATGTGTCCTATACGCCCAGGTTCAACATTCTGACTCTGGTAACAGGCCACCAAGAGTGTCTTCTCCGAGGATGACTGGGAACTCTCCCCGACAGTGACCATCAAAGGCATGGCTCTCACCAACCATGTACCCCTGAGACCTCAAGCATCCAGATAATAACGATCCCCAACAGAAATCTTCGACGTAGTGCAATCAGGAGACGCAAAAGCAGGCGTCGTACCTTTTGAGAACTCCACCCACGGCACTGTCACCTTCACCCTCGACGCCCTCGCCGACCGGCAAGGGATCTACAACAGCCTCATCGTCACGGGCGAGATCTACCTAGACGTGCACCATTTCCTCCTCGGACGCCGAAAGGATCAGGAAGATGCTACTGAACAGCCAGAGACAGCCGAGCCGGAGACGGAGACGGTCCCGTCAGACGTCAAGGCCCAGCCTCTAACGTCCCTCTCGCACATAGCCCGCATCTACTCACACCCGCAGGCCTTCGGCCAGACATCTGCTTTCGTATCCAAGTACCTCCCCGGCGTCGAGACGGTCGAGACGAGCAGTACCTCCCGCGCCGCGCAGCTGGCCGCCGCGGACGAGTCCGGCACCAGCGCCGCCATCGCCGGCGAGGCAGCCGCCGCCGCCTCCGGGCTCGACGTGCTGGCCCGCCACGTGCAGGACCGCGATGACAACACGACCCGCTTCCTCGTCATCTTCCGCGAGGACGGCGACGTCGACGTCCTGCCGCACGACCTCTACGTCCCCTACGCCGCCAGGAAGGGCGACCTCACCCTCGAGGAGCTGACGGGCCTGCAGAGGTCCATGTTCAAGTCCCTCATGAGGTTCACCGTGCCGCACGACAAGCCCGGTGCGCTGGCGGACGTGCTGGATTGCTTCAGGACGGCCGAGCTCAATCTTACGAGTATCAACAGTCTGCCGAGTCTCGAGCGGCCTTTTAGATATCTGTTCTTTGTCGAATTTGAAGGGGATAGGCCCGGCAGGAGGACAGATGGGTCGGGCGATGCAGTCAAGGCTGCGTATGATGGTATCGCGAAGGCTGCGAAGAGCTGGAAGAAGTTGGGTACCTGGATGAAGCAGAGGGATTGATTGTGTTGCTCTCAAGCGAGAGAACCGTTTTAGATCGGCAATGAATATCTTAAAGTAATATTGGCGCCAAGCTACGGAGTCGGACGCTGGCCCCAGGCACAAGTGCGTTACGCGGTAATGACCGTGGATTTGTCTGATGACTTTGGGAGGTTAAACGGCAAACGCACCACTCATCTCCTCCAAACGCAGCTCCAATCTGAATAGCAAAGCGTGAAAAGGCTGAATAGACATGTGGTTGATAATCAGGAGTATGTCTCCCCTCTGCCCCGCCGAACAAACATGGCGCATACAAGTTGATGAGGAAGTGGTTGATATCAATTGACTCGGCTGGAGGCTAATAGTTCCTTTAGCTCAACCCGTACTGTCCCCAACATCCAGAAAAAATCATGCTCTGCAATGGAATCATTTGATTCGGCTGTCCGACTTCTTTGTCCTTCCTCGGCACCTTCCCACAGTGTACCTTGAGGTTTGGTCAGCCTTTGTCTACAACTTCAAAATCAGAGCGACTCAGTATCATACCTCAATCTTTGCTATCTTAAACTCGAGAAGCCGTCATCACAGAGCGAAGCGGGCTCGGGCGCGAGACCTGGTGGCCTTGCTGGCCCGACTTCGGGAGCCCCTTCTTCAAGCGGCTCTCAGCGGGCGATGCCTTGAGCGAGATATGCTCCCGCGGCGCCGATGTGTTGCCACCAGGTCCCTGTTCCGACGGAGTTGCTTGAGCCATCGATCCCTCGTTGTTCACGAGGGAGTCAAACTGTCAATCTGTTGGAAATTGTTAGACATGCCATAGACAGTAGACCATATTCTCGGCAGACTGATTATCACGTACCGTCGTAGTAGTCATCATCGTCATCAACTTCGGCCAACTGCTCGAAGTTGACCTTGTAGCGGAGGATACCTCCAATGCCACCGAAGCCCTTGACAAACTGGTTGCCCTCGGTCGATCGATCCGAGACGAACTCCAGCGTGGTACCAAAGTCCCTATAGTGCTCCGCGATCCACTCAAGGAAAGACTCCTGGGAGACGACTTCCATCTCTTGTCCAGTTTCCTTGTCCATGAACTTGTCACGGTTGGCTTGCTCCTGCTGTTTGGTGGTGTGCAGAATAACCTCGGCGCCGTTGCTGTCCTTCAGAACCCAACGGTTGATCTCCAGGTTCTCAAAAACAATCAACGTCTCTACGGCGCCAAGCTCCAAAGCCTTCAGAGTGTCCTCGATACCGTAACAGACCCTGCCGGTGTCTTGGCTGATCTCCTCGAAGTACTTGCCAATAAGCTTCTTCTCCTGGATGAACTTGACGTTGCCGAGAGTCTCAGAAGACAGCTCAATCGCCTGGTTGAAACCGTTTTCGCCACCGTACGAGACGTCGACGACCTTGATGACCTTGGACGCGAGACGGTTGTCGAACATATCTGAGGCATTGAGATCGTTCTTGAAATCAGCTGAACCAGCCAGGATGATGCCTTGAACGTTGACCTTGTCGTTGGTGATGAAGCACTGGACAGCCAACTCGGCCACCTTGCGCACATAGTTGTGGCGCTTCTCCTCACGGAGACGGGCGAAACGCAGGGCAGACTGACCACCACGGCCGTGCTTCTTGGGCAGATCAACGGAGAACTTGTGCACGATGTCTCGAGTGTTGCCGCTGAGAGTGCCGAACAAAGCACCATTACCGTCCATGATGATGAATCCGAACTTCTGGTCCGACTCGAGCAGCTCAGCAAGAGCCTCAGTGTGGAATTTGTTGTCGCAGAGGTACAGGGACGTGTTGATCGGCTTGAACGGCTCGAAGTCAATGTTGACCTTTCGCTCCTTGCCCTCTGAGGTCAAGATTTCACCACAGTAGACGACAAGTCCATTGGGAGGGACCTTGTTGTAGAGCTTGAGCCTCTGCTGGGTTGAGGTGATGGCGGAGAGGACAGACTGTCGGTTGACACGCGACTTGATGTTGGAAGCGGTGCCGTACTCTTCAGCCAACATCTTCGCTGCGCGGGAGATCTGATCCTTCGGGGCTGCACGTGCATGTTAGCATTGTTCCTTTGTCGTGCGGAGACGACCATCGGCACTCGAATCTCGGAGTTGGGCTCGAGACATACGAATGATGAGGGAAATCATGGAGGTTCCGTTTCCACGAGCAGCCTCAAGCCGTTTGATCAGCTTTTTCACCTTCCATATCTCGATCTGGAAGTCGGGTGTCGAGTCAGCAAAAGTGTCGCAAAGTACGAACATCATAAGAACTCACATTCTTCTCGGCCTCGCTAGCCTGAGCGTCACTCATCTTCGGTAGGTTATTGTCGCCCGAAGATAAAACAGGTTACTGGAGGTACTCTCAGAGTTGTCGCGCCTTTCGCACGCAGGATCGTGGTTTGTGTGTGATCCGGCGGGGGAAAATGCGTTTGTCGATGAGGGTTTTGACGAGGGGTGGAATCGGCAGCTTGAAGTTGGAAAATGACAAAGTGGGAGGGGATTGTGAGCCAGAGGCTAAACCCGACGCACCTACTAGCCACCTTCTTGTTTTTCCCATTCACCGTGCGGCTGACGACAGCTGGCGGAGGGTGAGGCAAAGAGCCCCATAATTCGGTCACCAACCGTGACCAACTGAACGGCTCAACCCGAACCTTGCAGCGGGGGCGACGGAGCATGACATCGACTGGCGACGACTGCACTTGCCATTAAGCACCGGCTTGTAGAACACCAACCCGACGCCGCGCCCAACGAACACCACGGGTTCGTTCACAATACGAGAGAATGGCGTCTTCAATTCCTCTACAAATCGCAGAGACTGTGCAGACGGCACACATTAACCGCTCTCCATCCCCAAGACATGACCTCAACCCGTCGACATCAGCTTCACGGAAGGAACCGGTAACGGTCGACGAGCACCCCATACACGACGATGGCATAGACGATGACCACGAACACGGTGACGACATCCCATACAGTGTACTCCGGCCCAGACGGCGCTCTGCCCATCTGCCACCCCTCCCGGACCTACGGTTCGAGCAGAGCTACCTGCATAGCATCGCCAACGCAGATACGTGGTGGAAAATAGCGTTGATCACTGCACGGGATCAGGTACGGCTTATTCAACAGATATGAAGCTCATATCCTTTCTGCTCGTACTGACAGCGATCGTCAGATTGTGATGCCTCTGGCACAAGGCCTGCTGTACAATCTTGCTATCTGTGGCTGGCAAACATACAACAAGAACGTCAGGCTAAGCGGCAACTCTGTTGGTGCAAGAGTAAGGAGATGGTGGTGGGGAGTCAACAACTGGCCCATACCAGGGGAAACGTACAAGTCAAAAGGGGCGAGGTGAGGACGGAGGGATATTGTAAGATTAAAGATCTTGACCATGATCACCCCTTAAGGAGGATCTACGCAGTAGAATATGGGATGAGCGGGTTGCGGAGTGTAGTGTGTGGCATGAGGACTGAACAAGACTCTGGCTCCCTCGAACGGCGGCCAGGCACAGGTTCATCATCACCGAGCACAGGGACGAGGAACCTTGGACCGCATGTACTATCAACGAGATGTATTGGTATCTTCCGCTCTCTATCAACTGATAGCAACATAAAGAGCATCCTAACCCTCTCACCCCTGTACAAGTGTCCAGCAGAACCCGTCTAATGAATATCAGACAAACCCGGCATACCGTAGCTTTTGGTCCAACCACCGAGGCTCAACATCATCGCTGGGAATGCGCCGAAATCACGAAATATCAAGCACTCTTTCACATCCCTACTCCATACTAATTGCAGCACAGGAGAAACCCGCGAACATGATATCTACTCTCTGCCACCAACATCGATCGATCGAGGCGCCAGAGGTGCCTTCTCCGGGCTTCCTCTAAAAGCCAGAGAGGTTGACGGCGCGCTCGGCGGAGTCATATCGGGCTTGGTCGAGGTGGACGCCGGGGGCACATTCTCCTTGGCCTGGCCCGCGGCAGGAGGTGCATCTGCCTTGGTTGCGACCGAGATCGACTCTTCAGTCGCCTTATCTTCACTTGGTTGGAGCGAGGTGTCAGCCGTGTTCTGCTCGCCCTCTGACTCCTCATCGTCAGACATAACTATGTTCCGATGGGCATGGGCAGGGCGAGCGTTGTTCTTCGGAGGCAGCGTGACGCTGGGAATGAGCTTTTCCTTTCCGTCCTGGTCGACGGCCTTGGTGACAGAGAGTTTGACGACGAGACGTGGAGGCGCGGTGTCCACTAGGTCGATGTTATCGTCGTCGAGTTGTTCCTCCTCGAAGTCCTCCTCGTCTTCGTCTGACTCGTCTGGTACGTGTTCCTCCTCCTCCTCATCGTCGCCGAGATCGGGTGAACTGTCCTCATCTTCCTCGGACTCGTACTCCTCGCTCTTCCGCTTCCTTGAAGAAGACCATCCGTTCGTGCCGTGGTGCACAGCTGCCGACCTCCGAGGTCGTCCCGTAGGGCCAACTGACGTCTCGTGACTCATCTCGACGTCTTCGGCATACTGCGCATCGCCTTGGACACTAACCGAGGCACTGGCTTCACCATTGCTCCCCGTCTCCACATTCAGTCGCGTCGGCGCACGTACTTGACGTCCGCTGGCTGTGACGACAGGCCCGGACGGCTCAGCAGGGGTGTGGTTTCTTGTATTTCTCGTGGAGCGACGCGTGGAGTCTGTGTAGAACTCGTCCTCGTCGTCGGAGTAGGTGTACTTCATACGCTTGCCTCTCGTGCGACCTTCGTACATGGAGAAGCCAGGCTCGGGGCGCTTGAATTGCTCCTTGCGCATTTGTCGATACTCTCGGCGCCGCCGTTTCTAAGAAGAGATGTCAGCATGGATCGGGTGGATGTAGATTATACGACGCGTCCTGAGACGTACCTCCTCAGTGGCCTCGAATCGAGGAACACTATTCAGCATCTTTTGGGCTAACGTCCTAGCCTTGGGACCTCCATCCTGTGTATCGAGCTTCTCTGCCAGGGCCTTGAGCTCGTCGATGGTACCGGCGACACTCCACCAGGTGCGTTGCAGGCCTGCAGGGTTGCTCTCTCTGTACACCCGAAACGAGGTATCATCATTACCCTCAATCAGGAAGTACCTTCGCTTGTTGCTATCAGAGCCCCATGGTTGCACAGATATCGGGATATTGATGTCTTCGTTGTGGCGGGTTTTGTAGTTCGTAGTGACGAATGCCTTGACCGTGTCGGAGGAAGACAAAGTCCACAGGATGAGCGTTCGGAGTAAGGTCAACTTGACAAGGAGGGGTAATTAGCAAAGGTCAGACGATGCACGGTGGTAGAAGGGGCATACTCGTTGAACTGGAGTCATAGAGGTGAATGTAGCTCCACCGGCCAAAGGATTCTTGCTCTCCCAGTCCCGCGCCCACTGGGCTTTATGCGTTGATACAGCTTCCTCGAGTGCACGATTGTAATGGCCGGCCCTGTTTGCAGTATCGAGTCAGCTGGGACACACGATGCATCACGATGTGGTGGAGGGACGGGTTCGCGACATACTTGACATCCTGCTTGCGGTTCAGCAAGAGCCCCAGCAGGGCACACAGAAAGTGCTCAACGCGCTCGCCAGGCACAGAGTCGACAATGTCCCGCTCTAGCTCCTGTGGACCGAAGTTGGCAAGACTCTTCGGCAGAGTTTCGGTGAACCGAGCGCGGAACATAACGATAAACTGCAACGAGGTTATGAGAATGTGGCCACCCTTGGAACGCGACTGTTCGCGTCATAGTGCTCGCGAGACGCGATATTCGACGAAGACACATACCGCGATATCAGGATTGTCTGCTAAGACATATTCATGAGGGGGCGACGGTTCTCTCTTGGGTCGTGGAGGTGAGGGCTCCGGCGACTCTCTGGGCGCCGCGGGCTTGTTCTTGTCAACCTTGTGGAAGAATTTCAGGATGCCTTGCTTCTCCTCCAATTGAACCTCTGATTCATCTTCGGAAGGAGGAGGAGAGAGGGAGGAGATCGATGAGAGTTCGGAAGAGTCGTCGTCCGCCATGTTGGACAGCAGGATATGCCTGTTGTACTGGTGGAAGTGTGGTTGGTGGTTTGGTTAAAGTGGGAGTAAGTGGAGGAGGAGGAAGTTGGAGTGACGAAATGGAGTCCAAGTTCAGGGAGTTAGAAGAGGTCGGAAGATCCCCCCTCAAATTGGCAACGCACCGATTTCTAGAGCCGGCAGAGAGCCGCACTTCCCAAGCCAATAAGGGAGACGGTAATAGGTTCAACAATAGTTTTCTATTCACTGGCTCAAGCACGTCCAACCTTCCAGCCTTGCTCCTTCGAGACGGTTTCACCGTCAAAACCCATTGCCTATTGTGTCGTCCACTCAATGTAAGATGCCAGGACCGGGCAGCCAGGCCAATCTCTAGGATTGCTATTGTTCTCTCCCCATCAAGACCACCCAACATTATGCCGCAGACACGGCCGTCCGGCATCGCGCCTTGCCACAATCGTAGAACATGTAATTCCTCATCGAAGTATGTCCCAAAGTGTATGTCGAGATACTGAACGGTACCATAGCACTGCACCACAGTTTTCGGCACTTCTTAGCCCAACGTCCCTTCCACAGGAGGTTCTGTGACATGTTTTCGTGATCATCGTCCACACCCCGCTCACAGACATCCTCCAGCCCAACTGGCGGTGTGCACACCACCACATCAGCGCCGCCCGTTCCCCTTGTTCTCGGCAGAATTTCTCAGAAGTATCGCCTCATAAAAGTTGCGACACTGTTTTCTCGAGACTGTCAAGCAGCATAGCCAGTCACATGACCGATAAGGGGTATATATGATTGCCCAAGTGTCCAAGCCCCAACAAAGAGCGAAGACACGTACGGCGGTAACGCACGCCGCGAACTTGACTGGCGAGTATCTGCTCATCAATGTGAGAGAGGAATGGCTGCAGTGTTCGGGGTGGTCTGAATGAGGGCCGCGGTTCAGCCTGATCCTAGGGGTTCAACACAGTAGGTGCACCCACATCTCACGCCCAGCCACTTTTCCATCAACACGTTGCTCGCTGCACTTGCAGTCGTGTAGGACAGTATCCTGCCCCAAAATTCGCAGATTGACTTGAAATCCCAAATATATCTCGACTTTCCGGCTCAAGACATTGCCCGATCGCTTGACCAGTCTCTGCACCTCAGCCGCAAAATGAGCAGCAGCAGACGTGCCATTCCTGTCATTTCATCAACGTTTCATCAGTCAAAGTCATTTAGAACTGATTTCGAGTAAAAGCAGACTCAGCGTCCTGCCCAGAAGGCTGATGCAGCCTACTTGGTGAAATGCTAGAATTTAAAAGGCATCCTCCCGGCCATGCTCGAAATAAAAGTGAGCATCGTGTGCGCAAGACATAGGCGATCGAGTTCAAACAACCTGTTTGATGACCAGTCGCTTGTGGCGACGATGCTGAGAGCTGGCGGACATTTCCTGAGGAAGGTGATGTTCGCTGAGGTGGCCGGACGTTCGTGCGGCAGAAGCGAGCTAGTGATGTCACTGTGTATTTAAACTAGAGCACTGTGTGTCTTAGTAAGTCCTGCTCTTGGGCATGCGCATCTTGTAGAGACGAAGTATGGCAAAGGAGGAGATATTGACATGAGACGGAATTCGAGGAACTTACCTACGTACCACGTATTTTAGCGAGAGATTTGTATTCCAGAACTCTAATAACAGTTGTAGTATGCAGTAAACACTGGCTGCAAATGCCAAGTTTCGGAGTCACGTGATATTTGCCAAAGATTGAACGCCACTAGATCACAACAGGACTAGCCCCGCTAGGGCAGTCGGTTTCTGTGGCTTGTCCGCTCCGCCTTCCACACAATCCTTTAGAATTTTGAACGAATTTCGCGCGAGGGCCATTTTTAACGAGATCTCTACAAACCTCACTTGAGCAGCTCCCCATCTTCAACTCCCAAGCTTCACAGGGGAAGACAAGATGGGTCGCGTTGTAAGTAACCACTGCTCCCTGACGATATCTGGATGATTTGTTTGCAGCTGCTTGATCATTTACGGTCACTGCAGGCGTGCATTCATTCAATTCCAACTATGGAACGACGTTGCTGCTTGTGGCATTAAACTGACCACATGAACTTCTCCAGATCCGAAATCAGCGTAAAGGTGCCGGTGGCATCTTCAAGTCCATCAACCGCACACGGGTTGGCGCTGCTCAGTTCCGGTCCCTCGACTTCTCCGAGCGCCATGGATACCTCCGGGGCATCGTGAAGGAGATCATCCACGATCCCGGTCGTGGTGCTCCTCTCGCTCGCGTCCAGTTCCGTGACCCCTACCGCTACAAGCTGCACACCGAGACCTTCATCGCCAACGAGGGCATGTACACCGGCCAGTTCATCTACGCCGGCAAGAACGCCACTCTCAGCGTCGGCAACGTCCTTCCTCTTTCGTCCGTTCCCGAGGGTACCGTTGTCTCCAACGTGGAGGAGAAGGTTGGCGACCGTGGTGCGCTCGGCCGCACTTCCGGCAACTACATCACCGTTATCGGCCACAACCACGACGAGGGCAAGACTCGCATCAAGCTCCCATCCGGCGCCAAGAAGGTTGTCCCCAGCGGTGCTCGTGGCATGATCGGCATCGTTGCCGGTGGTGGCCGTACAGACAAGCCTCTCCTCAAGGCTTCGCGCGCGAAGCATAAGTTCGCCGTCAAGCGCAACAGCTGGCCCAAGACTCGTGGTGTTGCCATGAACCCCGTCGACCATCCTCACGGTGGTGTAAGTACCATCCAGTTGGCAGAGAATCACTCAAAGTACGCGGGAAGATGTCTAACACGTGTCTATAGGGTAACCATCAACATATCGGTAAGGCTTCTACCATCTCGAGGTACGCTACCCAGGGTCAAAAGGCGGGTCTTATTGCTGCGAGACGGACTGGTCTGCTACGCGGTACCCAGAAGACCAAGGATTAAGGCTGTTGTGGTTTACGTCTGGGTCGGGGTTATCGGGTTGCATTTGTCTTTGTTTTCTAGGACGGTATTGCAGGAGGCTGGAAGATCAATGGCTTCAGTTGCAAGTATCATGGCCAGAAGGAAAATAAAAGGATTCCCAAGCAAGGGCGAATGTTTTCGATGACGTTGCAACGGGATATTGTGTTCGCTACGTGAGAGACATGGCAGCCGCTTCGAGTGTGAATCCGACGACAACCAGAGTCAAGTCGATGGAGAGAGACACCATCCCTTTGCGAGCATAATCAAGCCAAGGCAGGGGAGAATACTGTTCGTGTGGATGCCAGGGTCTCAGCTATCGACGTCGTATGATTTCCGTCCCCACGTCCAGATGAACGGGATGCGGCAACCTTGACGGCCTGCTCGGCTCGCATCAACATGAACATCGTAGCTGTCCCAACTCCCCAGCTCTGCCAATTGTCTCAAATAACCAGACAGTTACACGCGTAGAATACTGGACATGTTCAAACCAATCCTTGACTCTAGTCATTTTGTATCCCGGAACCCGAACCCCACGGGCCCGGTCTTGGCTCTAGCAGGAGTCGCAGCGGCTTTTCACCCCACCAAATTTCACCATCCCTCGTCTGGATATCAATATCAACCCCGCCACTTCCATCAGTCCTTCACAACAACAACGACAACACCAACAAGAAGTTACTCAGTAAACAAGATGGCTCCCACAAAAGAATACCGTCTCCTCTGCCTTGAGAACCCTCTCCTCGGTAAGTAAACTGTCTTGTTTCGCCTCAATTGGCCTCTCACCGTGCCCTTTGCATCTCCCCCACTGAGCTGACCGCCATCCCTTGTTCAGACATCCAGGCCTTCGGCGATGAAGCCCTCCTGCAGAAGTACGGCCTCAAGGCCAATGATGCCATCCTCGCCGAGGAGAAGCACAAGGGTATCTACGAGGACCTGCTGAACAACTTCGACGCCAAGCTCATCGCCGGCGGCGCCGCCCAGAACACCGCCCGCGGAGCGCAGTACATGCTGCCGCCCAACAGCGTCGTCTTCCTGGGCGGCGTCGGCGACGACAAGTACGCCGCCATCCTGCACGACGCCGTCAAGAAGGCCGGTCTCCGCGTGGAGTACCGCGTCGACCCCAAGGAGCCCACCGGCCGCTGCGCCGTCGTCATCACGGGCCACAACCGGAGCATGTGCACCGACCTCGCCGCCGCCAACCACTACGACGTCGAGCACCTCAAGTCCCCCGAGGTCTGGAAGCTGGTCGAGAACGCCGAGGCGTACTACGTCGGCGGATACCACTTCACCGTCTGCCCGCCCGCCATCCAGGAGCTGTGCAAGCAGGCGTCCGCCGGCAACAAGCCCTTCATCCTGTCGCTGTCGGCCCCCTTCATCTGCCAGTTCTTCAAGGACCCGCTCGACGCCAGCGCGCCTTACTGGGACTACGTCATCGGCAACGAGACCGAGGCCGCCGCGTACGCCGAGTCGCACGACTGGAAGCTGACCGACGTCAAGGAGATCGCCAAAAAGCTCGCCAACCTGCCCAAGGAGAACAAGCAGCGCAAGAGGGTTGCCATCATCACCCAGGGCACCGAACCCACCGTCGTCGCTGTCCAGGGTGAGGAGAACACACAGGAATTCCCCATTCTGGAGCTTGCCAAGGAGGAGATCAACGATACCAACGGTGCTGGCGACGCCTTTGCCGGCGGCCTGTGCGCTGGTATTATCGAGGGCAAGACCCTTGAGGAGTCTATCGATATGGGACAGTGGCTTGCCCGTTTGAGCATCAAGGAATTGGGCCCTTCGTAAGTTTTTGCCTGATCTCCTTTTCCCCCCTCCCCAGCATATGGTTTGCAAGTGATTGCTGCAAAGCATGTGAAGGACAGTCTGATTTCCCCCTATCTATTGCACTAAGCTAGGGTTACCTAGAGAGTGGCTGGACCGGTGCTTGCACCTGTAGCAAAACAGCGCACAGTCAGCTCGACCCCTTTTCAAGACTAACCCATCGCAGATATCCCTTCCCCAAGCAGACCTACTCGAAGAAGTAAAAGACTTCGCTCGGAGGGTCGTTTGGTATCCTACCTCCCGTCTGTTTCTCTCGCATGGCGTTCAGAGTTAGGAAAACATCAAGGCAAGGTTTCAACAACGGAAAGGGGTTGACCCAAATAATGGGTGGCGAGACAGAGGAAACGTCTCGCGAACGAATTTTTTTTTTCATGTCGGAGAATTCAACTTATGATTCCCAAGCAGGCCAAGGATAGAAAGGTCCCAAAATACTTCAACGTAGAGAAGTAAGTGTAGTAGTCAAGAGTTCGAATAGAGCAAGAGACGCAATCAAGAACATTGATAAGCGGAATCATCGTCTCCCATGAATCTCGAGCGTGATGTACGCTGAGGAGGATGTCCTCGACTCGACATCGTCAGTCGTGCATTGCATGAGGCAGTGCCACGGTAGGCGTCTTCCATGTATCGTGCCGAAAGAGTCGTACGACTGTCGGTACATGGAACCTCTAGGAACCGAAGCCGCAACGCCGAAGGCAGCACGACTGATGCGAGAGACCGGAGACGGGACATCGATAGATGCCGGGAGCGCAAACTGTAGAACAGCAAGGTGGAGCACCGCGCATGACCACAATTCCGTCAGCGGGACTAGCAAGGCTCAGATATGGTCGCAATCAGCTTTTGGGCTTCTGAAGCTTGCGTAGCATAGCCTCATACGCAGTGTCCTGATTCTGAACCGGGCGCGCGAGCGCGTCGGCATAGCCATTGACATGACCACCATTCAGGCCAGGGGTTGTCGATCCGCTGGTAGGACGTGAATCTGCTTTTCTGGCAGTGGCCCCTTGGACGACGCTGGTATGCTGACCCAAGGCGGAAAGAGCGATTCCATCGCCGTTGGAGTTGGGCCGGCTGTTGACACCACCACCGGGCGGCGTCGGCCTACCGATCGGGCCAGGATTAGTGCTTCCACCGGAAGCCTTGTTTGGAACACCCCAGGGGCTGTTGACTAGAGGCAAGCTGGATGTGTTTCCGGAAAAATTCGTCGAGGCAAATGACGAAGGCCCGACGGTATTTATTGGGGTAGATGTAGAGGACACTGAACGAACCCCTGGAACAAGTGCGCCGAGTTGGGCGCCTAGAATGTCATGAATAGAGCTGAACTTTGAGCTGCTTGGAGCCCACGGATTATGAGTTCTCGCAGCAGCAGATCCATACGACATCTGGCCGGGGTGCCCGGTTGTGGTTGAAATACTGTGTTTTCCGTAACTATTCTCCCGGCGATGGATCCAGTTTGCCTGAGCACTGGAGGTCGCCGACTCGGTGACCGTCTGATAGCCATTCGCAAGCCGCGCATCGCTTCCCGTCGCGAAGGTATTGTTGGTTTGAGAGAACCCATAAGGGGGAGCGCCGCCAGTAGAGTTCCGGGTTGAGACAAACTTTGGCGATGCATCAACGCCAGCCCAGGCACTTCGAGAAGAACCTGACGAATTACCGCGGTGATGAGACGTCTCCTGAGCGACTGAGTCCCAAGACCAAGGAAGGCTAGGGAGTTTAGAAGTCAGGCCTGGACTTGTCGATGGTAGTGCGGAAGCAAAAACGTCCCTGGCTGTTGCCGTATGCATGCCATACGAACTCTCGTCCTGGCCAAGAACGGCCTCGGAAGGATCAGATTCTGAAGGTTCTACTAAACCATTGACCAGATCATTCATCCGGCTATCATGATCAACAGCATAGTTAGACTCTTCCGCTAGCTGTGGAGGGTAAGGTAAGCCAGCGACGCCAGCAGACAACGGAGGTTGTTGTGCCCCACGTAATGTCAGTGCCTCTGTGAACCCGTCTGTCACATCTGCTAGGCTAGGTGTATGCGCCGACAATGTGCGCGGTACCAATTTCGTAGCGGCCACAGTCGAGGACGGGCGGACACCAAGCATAGCAGACAGTTCTGCTGCAGCCGTGGAGGGAGAGGTGTATGTAGACCCGACCATGCTGGCAGCGGCGGCTGGAGATGTCGGCTTTCCGGCCGCTAAGTAAGTGACCTTAGCCAGATGGAGACCGTCAGATGCCTGAGTGATTGCCAATGGAAAGTCAGGGTCGTCCGCTAGCACCACGCCACAGGTCGTGACATCGAGAGCTCGCGTGAAAGAAAGGTCATCCGGCGTGAAATTTCGGTTGGCCGCCTCCTCCGGTCTTGACTTTGGAACACGAGTGATCGAGTCAATTCCTAAAAGGCACGCTGTCGGGATGGAAGAGCCGTTGAGAGCCTTCAGCCCAAGAGTCTCCATGTCCTCCGGGAAGAGATAAGGTACCGGCTCCAAGCGAGGGTAATGGCCCAGGATCTCGAAGAGGCTAGAAAGGACTGCACTTAGGCCCTTGTACATCTGCACAATGTAAGGCTGTAGATGCGACTCAAACTGGACAATGTCTGAGCGGTACATGCAGAGCCAGGTCATGTAGACCCGCAAAAGAGGAAGCGCATCGGTAGCGAGCGCGCCGTACTTATTGTCATCTTTGGTGAGATTGGCATCGACGATCCCGTCCGGTTCATTCGCCGACGACGCGATATTCTTGGCCATCTCCAAGAGCTCAGGCTCGAGTTGGTGTAAGATAACACAAATGGTCCGAATGTTGAGGCGGAGGGTAAATTGGCATGATTGCGATCCCTCCGGTGTCCATTCGGCTGCAAAACAGTCAGCATATGGTGGATTACAGACAGCAAAAGGTAAGACTCACCTGAGATTTTGTCTTTAGCCACTTGATATGAGCAGATATTGATCAAAATCATCTTTAGTAGGCCGTCGACGAAATCATGAGCTTTCACGGCGAGGCTGAAGCGATGCAGAACCTCCTCTTCCAACTCAGCATGCTGGGGAAAGTCTCGGCCACGGTAGAAGTGAGCATGGAGGCGAACAACCCAATCCTGCAAGGCGTGGTGAGCGCCTTGTCCCCGTGGAGAAGCTGGCGACTGCAGCACTTTCTTGAACTCAAAGTCGAGGTTCTTGGCAACGCTGGGGTGCGGCTGCTCAGCAGCCAAAGACCGATAGAAGTGGTAGACGATGTCGAAATGCTTCTCCTGTTCCAAGAATATGACACCCATCTGATGATGAGCGTAGCCCGACCGCGGATCGAGATCGTTTGCAAGTCGATAGTATGCAAGAGAGGGGTCAAAGTTACGACGTTTCGGCTGCTGAAGCTGAGTGCGGTACCGCCATAGATCTCCAAGATAGTTGAGAATGAGGTGGCAGGAAGCGAGAACCTGCTTGCTAACGCCAGTTGCGACGGCATCAATGCGGTCATTGTCGCCGAGCCCACCGAGCTCATCAACGACTCCTCCCTTAACTAAGCGCTGAAGCTCAGGCAAGCCTCGGTAGCGGGCACAAAGCCTTTGCAAATGCCCCTTGTAGAAGCCCTGTGTAACCTTGAGATACTTCTCGTACAGCCTCTCGATGTTGCGCTTCGTCACGACTTGCTGCGATTTCTCGTACTTCTCCTTGGCCTTCCTGTAGGCGGAGTTCAACCCGACATGCGCGGTCCACAGGGCATTTTCGACCTTCTCTTTCGAGGCATATTCGATGTCGAGCCACAGGGTCTGGACACACTTCAGCCGATACCTACAGAAGAGGCAAAGTCAGCTTTGAAAGAGGTGTGTTGAATTCTATGACACTTACTCTGCGATCAGATTGTCTAGCTTTTTGAAATGCTCTATCTCGCTTCCATCGCCGGCAGATTTCTTGACACGTTCAAGCTCATGTTGCACGGAACGGCGGATCTTCTGAGCCACTTGCCATTCTTGGCTGGCATTCGCAGTGGCCTCGGCAGTAGCGGGCATTATGTCGTCGCAAAAAGGAAGCCAGCCAACGGCAAGACTTGGGTGGTTGCTGATTGCGCGCTGTAGAGCTTCACCTTCCCGGTCAAGAGATACGCTCACACAAATCCGAGAAGGCAGAGCAGTGGCGCATGCGCTCCATAACTTGTGGTGGGCAGTGACAGACAAAGGTTGAGTCTGGAAGAGGGCGTGCGGGCAGATGATATAGGACACATTTGGCGGGGCAGAGAAGCGACAGCTGGAATAGCTTTAGCTGGCAGAAAGCAAGGTCTAGTGTCGGACCGTTCTTACGCAGGAGATAATACAGTCGGTTTCCTGGAGGTCGGACGATTGTCTGAATGAAGCTCCTAAAAGCTTCAGATCGCTGCGCGGTTGTTCGAAAAACCTCGAGGTTGCTCTGCCGCGAAGTTATTCAAGCCCCTCATAAATCACTCCCCCTGCAGGATTGAAGAAGCGCGGAGAGATTCGGCCAATCAGCTGCTCTGCCCTCCATGAACCTTGGGCCGCATTTGGGTGACTTTTGTGCAATGCATAAAAGTGCATAAACTGACTCTCCGCTTCACATCAGTCACTCGTCATCTTATTAGCGTCGAACCCTATTACAAGCAACTCACACCGCCTAGGTTTGTGGCTCATGACAGAGGCAACAAAGCACGTCGCATAACGGGATATTCGTCTTGAACCAGCTCTGGTTACCATTCCAGGAATCTGTGGCTAAACCTTCGATAGTCAGTGTCTCCGTACGGCGAGACAAGGCGGACGGCACCTCCTATCTACTCCCTCCCTGACTTGGCAGGCACGACGACTTACCGGACATCAACCTGACAAAGAGTGGCCATAGCTGAAAAGTAAACCCACCCCAGTTCACTCATCATTCTGCAAGATGAAGCGCTCACGCGAGCCTGAAGGGGACTCAGACGCTCCCAGTCCAAACTCCGATTATACACGAGAGTCTGGAACTTGCGAGGATTCCAGTGCGCCAGCCGCAAAGATAGTCGAGCTAGATCCGTCACTGATCTCTAGCGAGAGTGGTACTCGTGTCGAGATGAGATGCTCGTTGCCTCCGCATAGGGAGGTGCTAGTCTTCAAGACGTACGACGAGTTTGAGTCTCACTACAGCAAGGCTCACTCCCACAGGTGCCTCGAGTGCCGCAAGAACTTCCCGTCCGGTCACTTGTTAAACTTACATCATGAGGAATCTCATGACCCCCTTCTAGCTCTGAAGAGAGAAAAGGGGGAGCACACTGTGAGTCATGAAGCGCATAAACACTATAAATTGTGGGAAACTAACTTTGATCGCAGTTCTCCTGTTTCGTGGAAGGGTGCGAGAGGAAATGCCTGACGCCAGACAAGCGGCGGAGGCATCTGATTGACAAGCACATGTATCCTAAAAACTTTTTCTTCGCGATTACCAGAGATGGTGTCGATGGACGACGGTCTATGCTGTTGGAGGGTGGCCATCGGCGAAGGAGATCAAGCACAGCGACGAGACACTCTCGACAGAACTGCCTTGTCGGGTCTGGCAAGGCCGAGCACGAATCGGTACCTTCAATTAAGCATGAAGAGGCGGAGGAGATCCCGTCGGAAAGACGGGATGTGGATATGGACGACCTGGTAGGGGGAATGTCTTCTCTTCACTTCGTCCCAAGGAGCATTCGCTTTGGGCGGGGAGGCAGAGCTGGGTTCGCCAAAGGTTAATGAGCAACCCTTCATGACAATGCTATACGACTTACGACCATAAATTATGAGCCTTATGAGCAAGAAAGGACTGTCACTAATCGGTGTCCGGAGGATATGGCCCTGTGAATAGAGCCAAGAACTTCAATTGTACATGCTCAAACTGCTTGCACCGCGGACTGAGTCTCGCCGTGGAATAGTGTACCAAACCAGAGGAAGGGAATTTTGCTCCAGCACCCCGAGAACGCCGCAACCATGAAATCTACACTCCATAACGCCATTGCCCATCGCCCAACGATGCTCGCCCGCCTCTATGCTTCCATGAACGCCGTAGTGGCTCCTCGAAAATAGCACTCATCTCGTTTTGCGACTGATCCGCAAGTCTGCGAACGCCATTATATCCTCCCCGCAAATATGAGCACGTCTCATAGTCGAGCTCTGGGCTTGAGAGGAAGCCAATCTGCTCGGCCCCGACGACTGTCCGCGGTTTGGAGTCACACGATCATCGCGGATCTCCTCCCACAATCGAAGCTGGTGAAGATCGCGTTGCTATACTCAGTCGCTTGACGCGCACCCTCTGCAGCCACAGCTGACGCACTGAATATCCTGGCCCTCCTTCAGTTGCGCCTTGGGAACGCGGCAGATGCAGGTCGAGTTGAAGTTGGTCTCTTTGGTCTGCACGCACCTGAGACAGCACAACTATAGACAAAAGGTTAGCGAACAAAAAATTCTGAAGAGCAGGCTTAGACCGGAGGACATACCTTCTCATAGCCCTGCTTCTTCCACTTCGCGATCAACATGGCATCCGCATAGCCGTTCTTGAGAAGCCACTCGTAGAGCTGCTTGCTGATAGCTTCCTTCTCGTAGTATAGCTCGTATATGTATCTGCTCCGTTTGTGGGAGATCTGGAAAATGGGCCACTGGGCTTGGTGTTTCGGAACGTTGTCGCTCGTCGCATTCTGGGCGTCTTTCATCTGGTTGCTAAAGATGAGCAGATCGTCCTCGATATCGCTGAAGCCCTCTGGAGGCGGCTTGCGCTTGGATGCATGTCGTATTGCTGGCATCTTCAGAGGTGAGTAGATGGGTTGCGGCTTTGGTAACTGTCCCTATCCCCAGTTCGATGCACAACTGTCACAAAATACGTACGATGTCGAAACGTAGCTGGAGGGGCAAGGCTGTGATGGACTTAAGCTTTCTGCGTCACTTGATTATTAAGATATTATTTGCAGTGGAAGGTCGAGGGAAGGAAGGTGCTAGTGGGTCCAAGACTGGCGCTCAGTGGTCCGAGCTTTAGAGGTGAGGCTTGATGTGGATTGGGAACCACGCAACGTCAACTGATGCACCAACGCCGACAGAATAACTCCCAGTGACGCCGCCATGGCTATCTCGCCGACCCAGTACGCGATTAAGACGCGCCAATGTGTGTTCTGCTTTCAGACTCGGATGTTCTCGCTCCTAACATGCGTATAGCTGCCAATTGGAACGATGCGAAGAGACGAGTGCTAGCCAGCTACCGGGCGTGGCTTCGAGGTGTATGTATCCTACCGCCGGCGTCCGACAGTCCGCATCTCTGTGGCATTGTGACTGACACAACTCTTTTACCAGGCTGGTGAAATTCAGACGATGTACTCGGTCCCGCTGCCAGTCTCTGCCATTCGCACGCGGATACGGCAAGAGTTCGAGAGACACCGATACGTCAACAAGCTCCCAGTCGTGGATGTTCTGATTACCAAGGGCAACGCGGACTATCAGGTACGGAAAGGGGAATCCACCGAGTACGGCGAGGAGGCTCCCCACTGAATCTGGAGCTGACATTTGGCATATGCAGGAGACGATGAACTACTGGCGCCAGACAACACATATCATGTCCTATTTCAAGGAGGAGAATTTCAGGGGCGACAAGAGGTTACCGACAAACTTCATGACCGGGTTCCTAGAGGCAAGTTCGCACGCGAGATCCAAGTATGAGCCCATGTTCTAACGATACTACAGGGACGCAACTGATTGAGAAGCCTGGGCCGACTCATGTCTATATGTAAATAACAATCCATACCTCCAAAGCAAACCAACTATTGCCGTTCCCTTCCGACTCCAGAACTCCGGTGCAAATGCTCTGACTTTTTTCCTACGCGTGCGACGGTTGTGGCGTGCTTTCGCCCATAAACTCGTTCCTTGATACCCAGAACTTCTCTGCAACCACATCACAGAGCTCCTGCAGATCCTGTAGGCCTTTTTGAAGTGCATCGATCGCCGTGGTGCCTTCTGTAAGGGTGTTAGTCTATGGTTGAGTTGACACTTTTGTTGCTTCTTACCGTAGGTTTGAATTCTGATATTCATCTTTGCCTCTGAAGGATGGGGGATAGCATAGGCACAAAACTCCACATCCGGGCTAAAGATGATTGTTAGGATTGGCATAGCAAAGGTGACGGACGAGCCAAAGGTGGCTCACTTTTTCATAATGATGTACCGCAAAGCGTTGCCGAGGGTGTGGCCTTCTTCCGCAAACTCAAACGAGGCTGCAGTAGCCGTTGAACCGGCCAGCTATAGCCTGTTAGTCGGAGCAGTCCATGAGAAACATCTCGTGGTAGAAGGCAACAGGGACATACAAGCTTGACTCGTTGAGGCTCTTCCTCTTCCTCCTCCTCGTAGTCCTCATCCGGGTTCACTTCATCCTCGCCGGCTTCTGCGTCTTCGGCATCTTCAGTGGCCGGTTGATGCGATGGAGGGGCGTCCTGCATCGTCGCATCTTCGCCAGCTTCCTCTGACAGATCTGCTCGACTTTTCGCTCTGGGTGCCATGATAGATGTACGTGAAAGTTTGAATTGTTGATATCAGAACAAATTTCCCTATGATTCCTTTCGATGGCTTGACTGAGCCTAATATCTGCAGAATTCGAGAATTCGAGATAGAGTCCTTGCCTCGTGACTTGGCCATGAATTTCACTGCAGCAAAAATTTTCCCCACATTGACTCGGCGAGGCTACCTCTGGAAGGTACCTGCACTTTGGCTTAGCGCGGGGGCAAACCTTCACACCACCTCAATCCACTCTCGCCTCGACCCATCACCGAGTTTACTGAAATTCTGAAGTTCAACGTCGAGGCCATTCACTAAGGTTGCCTAAGCTCATAATCTAGTACTTGGTTTTCTGTTGGTGGTCTCACACCTGCGGCCGGCCATGCGCCAGTTACGGCAGTCGCTTCCTACACATGAAGGCTTCCATCTTACTCGGTGATTAGTTGGCTGGATGGTTAGTTGGCTAGTCGGCTTCTAGATGGGCTAGAAGCGTGGCTGGTATTGCGTGCATGCATCGTGTTTGCCGGCCATCTGGATGGGCCGTTTCTTGTCAGATCTGAGAGCCGGTGCGTATTCCACAAATTACAACCGCGATTACTGGAAAGGACGCATGTCTACTGGTGGTGTGTTTCCGTCAAACTTCCAACATCGACTTCGAAATGTGCCATGCCACCACCATCGGCGCAAGTGGTCACCGCCCTTCCGACCTGACGATGGGGCTGCATGGCTGGTTGGATTGGATGAAACATGCAGAGAACAGACTGCAAACATGTGTGCGAGAGGTCAAAGCAGGTCTCGAACTCGCAGCGGTGTTGGAACCTTGGGATGACTATCAAGAGATTCAAGACATTGCAGAGTTCGGTATCACTCTACATATTTGCGACACGTCCCAATTCGGAGGAGAATTTCAATAGAATACGCTGGCGCGCGGTAACCCGCAGCTCGAGATGCATCTGAGCCCGAATATGGTACAAAATCTTACTGGTTGTCCGACTCTGACAGGATCGAGAAAACATCGATAAACGACGAATCAGTCAACACCAACAACCTGGGCTGCTCCTTGTCCCGAAAAGCTACGTGCCTCGCCGCACATGTTCGTGTCTGCCGGTTAGCGTCTTCCTGCGAACCATTTCAGACTTTTTCTTCCAACTCTGCTTGCCTCCAAACTTTTTGAGGATTGCGGACGAAGGTACATACATACCTAGTACTGACGCTGCTTTCATAAGTCGATGTTCATGAGTGATCACAGCCCACCATCAGATCCTTAAGGACGAAAGAGAGACCCTGTCGTTTTAGGCTTTGGTGTGCCAGCGAATCAGACAACGTCCGCTTGAAACGGCCGCGAGCCAATCAACGCCTGTCCTTGATTCGTGATGCTCGCCAGACCCCTGAGTTCGGCGAACATTGACCCAAACGCTTTGACTGGAATTACTTCGACAGTCAAATCAACATGAATCATCTGCATCATATTGCGAGGTAAAGGGGAGGGAGGGGGTTATTATGCTCCAGTCACTGCTACACGCGTGGGATTTCGCACTTAACTCAAGGGAACAGCTACATTCGTCTCACATGTTCGGGTATCTCAACCGAAAGTCGACATCGGTGGATTTTTCACTTGGTTTTATCGCTCCCGTAAAGTTGCGACTATGGGATATATTTGGGAACTCGGCTCACTCAGATAGCGATCTCCATGCAACCCCAAACGGAGGTCCAACCCAGATGGCACATGCCATCGACATAATAAGCTCCGCGAGCCCCCCATATTTTCAATATTACCGGGATTTGAGACTCCGACTTTGTTTGGTTTGCGCAGATGTGGCTATTATCCCAAGGATCCAGTTGCAGACCTCGAGGCGAGTCACGACTCCGAATCGACGAACTTCATTTGCATCGTTTCCCACATAGCGGAATCCAAAATTGCCGGGTGTCTCGTCTATATGTCCAGACTTGATCCGACCGGGCCATCCTATCTCGAGGTATTGACTCTTGTCAGCAACACTCAGGGCCGAGGAGATACACCTGATACGGTACCCTTAAAGTAGTCATGGATCTCCACGACCGTGCAGGGACGCCAAGCTTTTACAAGTCTCCATAATCCAGACACTCTCTTGTGCCAAGTGCTGGGACAAATTCTCGGCAGACCGTGTGCACCAGCGGACACAATACCATATTCACGGTTTCTGCAGGAGACTCTCGCGTTGTAATCATCTTGTTCTCTTGTCAGCCCCAAATGTTCACAGAATCACAAAGCAGCGTTCGTACGAATTGGTCTTTTTTTTTCTTTCACATCGACAATACGCAGACCGCGGCATATGTGTGCGCCTCCTTAGAGGGGTTACCTAGTTCCTCGAGTTTCAGCGCTGCTTATTCCGCCAGTCCAGTGCTGGCTTGGTTCTGCCGCTCGGGCCAACCAGACCGGCCCGCCGTCTGATCGTTGCGTAGCTGCACGACTGGCTGGGCAGGCTAGCATCAATGTAAAACACTCTAGGTACGGAACTTTACGCCTGGGGCGGCCCAGCTCCCCTCACACCCCTCCACCCCGCCGCCATCGCCGTCGCATGCGCCACTGGCTTCGAAACTAATGGGAAGCATGTGCGCATCAACCTGCAACAGCAAAGATGGACAGCCAAAGGCAATACAGCAATAGGGAGCAGACTTCACGACTCACCAACAACGCTCCACTTGATGTCCACTGCCGGCCCACCATCTCTGGAACCTGTCTTGGCCTGGCCGTTTCTATCTGTCCGCTCCCAAGACACGACGGACGTCGACAAGCAAATGCGGAAACCTGTAATATTGTTCGTTGGTTCTTGGGAAACATTGGCTGAGGGGGCACTTGAGGACTGATGAGGTAGGTGTGGCAGGACCCCCCTGGAACTTGAACAGACTTGCTGGCCACCAATCTGTCACACAGGCTTGTATCATCTTCTGCTGATACTGCCTTTCGTCCTCCTTCATAATCGGATAGGGTACCTGGACCCTCACAAGTGAGGACCTCCGAGTGTTGTAGGTCAGCCATGATCCATCGTCACAGCCCCTGGTTGGCTGCTATTATCCTTGCTTATTCTGGCTATCCCCCGTCTGCCCCGTCCCATCACTTGTGCCTCTTCTAAGCTGGGGTGTCCTGGGTGTTCCCTAGAAAATCTTTTGTTTCCCCTTCAAACTGGCCCCCGTCTCGCTCCTCCACTTTATTAACTACACGGTGCTTCCCTACCCTCTTACTGGCACGTATCAGTCGATCGACATCGATATACACTGCCTAAGCCCCGAACCTGTGGTTTCCTTCTCCTTTTACTTTTCACTACCTTACCTTTCCTCCCTGTTCTTTGCTTCCTTGTCCGTAACATATTGGGTCGTCTTCTTCCACCGCGCCTACTCCTTGGCTGGCACCATCTTCTGTCTTGAGTCCCTCGTTCCCGGTATTCTGCGACTGTGACTTGCGACTTGATCATTCTGTCATTGCTTGGTACCATTTCTGAGTCGCCGGTGTCTGCTCCGACTTGCAACGTCCACAACTCTCAGCCCTCTTGGTCACGCGCCTTTGCCGACGCCGAGTGCTCTCTTTTTCTGTGTAATCCATTCAATTCGATCTTGGACGCGACTGTCTCCGGGCATCGGTACTACCAAGCGAGATATCAGCCGACCCTCGACAGGCCGATCCTCCCGTACAGTGCACCTTGGTTCACATACCACACAAATCGCACAAATACAAGGTGTCGTTCGACTAGACTTGGAACCCGTCGTTACCAAGTCGTGTACGACACTCCTTTGATAACGGTATCAATCCACTAGGACGTGCTGAGAAATCATTCGTCTTGGACATCCTGCAGTCGGCCACTGTAGCAGGTGCTGTTTGTCAAACCGCAAATACTGCCAATCCTGTCGCTCTCTCTCTCTCTATTTGGACCTGTCGTGACCTTGTTGTCTCGATCCGCGAATACGACAAAACTTGTTAAAGTCCAGGACATACCAAAGCAAACCATCGAACCGGACGGCGCTTGCAGACAGGAATTTGATCTGATCCTGAACATCCGAACACTTGGGCTAAGGCGGAAGGGGAAACAAAGTTTAACGGGCCGGGGTTTTAGGGTGATTATTCATTGACTTTGCCCGTTCTGCTTGCACGCAGGAACGCAGGGAAGGCACGCCGCGCAGTTCAGACCAGCCTCCCCATAATTTCCCTGCAAGGAAACAGGGAACCACCCAAACCTCGGACGGCTCAATTATTCCTCTAAACCACAATCACCATGAGTACCGCCATTGCAATGGCTCCGTCTCCGGCTCCCCATGACCGACCTGCCTACAGCGCAGATATTGCGGCAAATGCCAACGCATCACCGACAGCACAAAGAACGGCACCGTCGCCTTTCAGTGCACCTGGGTCCGTAGCTCCTCCTCCAGCTGCGCCCGCACAACAGCGCTCAGATAGCGGCTCCCCCAAGGGACCACCTCTACCGACAGCAAAATCATCTCCTCCCAGCGCGTAAGCAATGCATTCCCCAGTCTAATCTCCCCAAGCAATCTCCAGTTTGCCGATTGGATTGAGAAGCTGACAACGCGCTGTTTTTCTGCGAGTAGTTCGCGAAATGCTGGGCCTCCTCCAAGAATCATTGTCAAAAAAGAGCCCGGATCGCCAGAGCTGCCGACGGCGCGCCACCGGCCACGAAAGCTAGACCTCTCCAAGAACACCATATCCACGACGGGCACCACTCCACAAACCGCGCGACCATTGACGTCGAGGGACGGACTTGGTATTCAGGAGGTTGGTCTCGCCTGTTTATCACCAGGGTTTGTCACACAGGACCCGGTTATGAAGGAGCAATTGCAGCGCAGTATAAGCGTGCGTGAGCACCAAAGGCAGATAATCGAGTCGCGGTTACAGCAGCAATCAGCCAAGGGCGATGGCCCGGAAAGCTCAAGAGACAGGGATCCGTTTGCGGCCAAGACTCCAGGCATGTCTCGCCGCAACAAGGCGCCTCCAGGGCTAAGCATTGTCGCACCTCCCCACGAGCAGTTTGCCAACGAGAGAGTCATTCAATCGGCTCCGCTCGGTCACACATTTACGGGACGACACAATCCTCATCCCTTGACAAGGCACCTGACAAACCAGCCGTCGAACCTGTCGAGCACCTCGCACATTCATCATGTTCCTGCTAACCAGACCAACAACCGCCTCCCGCCTATTGCTGATGTCTTCGGGGCGGGACTATCTGGCCATCCCGACTCGAGGGACCATCACATGTATACCCACCAGAATCATAGGGGTCCCCTGACGTCGCCCGGCCACCCGCCCCCGCCGCCTCCTCCGCAAATGCCCACACCGAGCCGGCCAAGGGAGTTCAAATCCGCCGAGGAGGCCCAAGCCGAACTGGCGGCCGGACGCCCAGACCTTTTGCCGAAGTTAGTACACTATGGAGGACCCCAGCCCCCAACTCCGCCATCTCCCGCTGGGGGTTCGAGACATTACACACATACTGACGCAAGCCGAAGCGCCAGTAAAAGGAGACGGGCCGACTATGAAGAGGGTACCAGTCCTCCTCTCGGTAATGGACGACCGGCGCAACGACGCGGTCCCTTCGGCGAAGGATATGACAGCCCCGACACACAAAGGGCCAAGCGGGAGGAATTCCTCCAGCTCTGCGCGCGTGCCTGGGACCTGTTCCATACCTGAGTGTAGGCGACTGATATATACCCCTCACTCGCCTTACAGGGGCCATGCCGAGCCATTTTGTGGATGGGGTGTCACCCATGATCACGCCAAGGAAGTTCGCTTCACTCAGTTGCCGATTTGGGCGTTGTTGGTGTATCTCATTGTCAGTACTGTGCCGTTCGGCTGAGCGGCCGGCAACGAAGTAAAGAGGGAAATATCATCAGAGACGGGTTAATGCTGGAAATAATGTCTTAAAACGGTGGTCTTCAGGCACGAATCTGCTCAGTAGCTTACTGTTTGGCAAGACCACCAACTGAAGGGAAAAGGAATATGAAACGACGTGATGCTTTTGGGCAGGGCGGTGGTGCTTGGGGGTTTGGTAACGGACTCTTGAACTATATATTCTGCTTTTTGTCGTGCGTATATTGAGCTCTTGCCTGCTCGGCAAGTGACTTGGTGTTGTCTTCTTTTACCAATACTAAGGTACTTTGGGGGAGTTCTTGAGATATACCGGGCAGCTCAGGTGTGGCGGCCGTTCTTGTATTTTCTTGTCCTTTTTTCCTTTACCTCTACTTACTTTTTGCAATCTCATCTTTACTGAGCGAACGAGGGAGGCGGCATCAGGCTGCTGGGACGCATGGGCACGGGGCATGAAAAGAGAGATGGCGGGATCATGCCTTCCAGATCTAGGACACAAAGACAGATGGTTGGATAACAGGACAGCATGATTATATTCTCGTACAGTTGTACCACAATGGTTGTTTGATAGCCTCGGAATAGGAGAGTCGGGATGTTGGAACACAGACACTTGTCTAATTGATAATCATCTGCTCTTGACATGTCGTGACGGATGTGATTCACCAGTCTCACTCAAGGAAGTCCTTGCCCAGAGGTGCAGTCGTTAGCACCCCTATACCTATAACTCTGTATCAGCGAAGCAAGAGAAGAGGCGGCCTGTCATTTTCAAATGTACTTTGCCTTGAGTTGTCAGGTCCAACCTAATCTTCTTGGTATCACCTTTATAAAGACTTGCCTGAAATCCACCATGTCACAATGGACTGCGTCATCCACGAGACATCTAGGCACTAGTATCAAGGGTTATGTTACAGATCACTACGATAGGCACCTAGACCAAACACCGGCCGTCTCGCATCGAGTCGTCGGGGTAAGATTTGCACTCGGCGTTAAAGGTGAGATTGAGTGATACCCTAATCATTACAGCACGTCGTCCGAAATAACATACCCGCAGCCTGACCATAACAGTACGCCGGCCCCCTTGTCCGGGGCGTGGTGAGGACGGAGTGTGTGTGTGAGACAGATAAAGATCAGCTAGTTGTACGACGGTTGATCAACTCAATGTTCCAGGAGGCTGACGAAGCAGTACATCCGATGATAGGGACCTAATTCTCTGTGCTCACTTCCATGACAGTGACAACGGCCATACAACGAGATGCGCGGTGCAGCAGTCCGAAATAAAAACACAAAGAGAGTCGTTTCAATCATTCGTTTCCGGTTCTTATTGCTTTCTGTGATAGAGGAGACTCCGGTGTGGGAAAAAAGTCTCACAGCGAAGGGGGAGGGAATGCTTTCCAGGCTCACTCAACCACCAGAATAGTATGTACAGTGAATGGTAGGGGAAAAGCGAGTGGATTGCGATTGGGACTCATAGAGTCAGAGCATATATCATCCCCCTCGCAGCGACATTGAACGGCCGTGGTGACCCTGTTTCTTCCTCTTCCTCTATTGCAAACCTCTCCTTACTGGAACACACAACCCTTGCAAACGGCTACTGCGTTGTCTCCTCTATTGTTGTCCCATTAATAACCTCCGCAAGAAGGCTGTCTCCGGGCCCCAACCTCGAACCACGATTCTGTATAAAAGGGGCATCGCACGTAGCCCCTCAGCCACACCCCAAAGTCTGCAGTCGATCGGCCTGGACTTGCCTTGGGTCGGACGAATGCCGAACGTACAGCCGGGATGCCATGGATGGCGAGAGTCAACCGAGCCTTCGATGGAAGGAGAACGCAGAGCGATAGCTGAACTTGAATGACGAGAGAATAAACATGAAAATGCGTTTCAGTAACTCCGGACTCCGTTGCTCGGCCGTGTAAATGAAAACATTTGTCATTCGTGTCGTAGAATTGTAACCCGACTTGACACTGGGACAGACTGGAGGACATGCTTTGGTGGGAGAGACGGATGTAGATTGATCCGACTAGTCAAGTGTGTCCCAGTGACTGTGCTCATCTTGAATCTGAACTTTTCTTTTGGTCATTGATGTCCCGCCAGAGGCTTGTGATGATGCCCGGAGCAGCGGCCTCACCGGCAACTGGCGGAACGTGTGTTAGAGGCCCTCTTCGCCCGCTTTGCAGAGTTTTATCTCACGACCCCATTCTGACTTGAGGACTTGCGAAGCTGTGATGCGGCGGGAAGGGTTTGGATCGAGTATCGAGTAGATGACGTTTCGACACCGAGCCTTCACAGACGTGACTGTTAGCTTCTCTCTCTCGGATAAAGGTATTAAGTTGAGATCCCAGGGACTCACTCTATGCAATGACTCGATGGGACCATATCCCTCCTCGTCACGACGTCCCTCGAGGTACTTAGCATAAAACTCGTCCTCGTCCTTCTTCGCTACGCGCCACAGATGCCGGCCGGTCCTCATGGCCATGTAGATGACGCCGCAAGCCCAAACGTCGACGGCGCGCGCATCGAATTCTCTATCGACGTATTCTTCAGGCGCGATGTACGGTGCCGAGCCGCACAGGCCCGACACCATGTGAGCGTCGTTCTCCCACGCCATGCGAAAGCACTCGCCGTTGCCAAAGTCCGTGATTTTGAGCCCGCCGCGCGTGGTGAGGAGCAGATTCTCGGGCTTCAGGTCACGGTGGGCAACGCCCATTTCGTGCATGTACTCGACTCCGCGCATCATCTGCTTGAAGAAGCAGTCGGCCTCTTGAACCTCCAGCTTCCCGGCGGCGAGGACAAGCGTGTACAGATCGCCGCCGGCGCAGAACTCCATAACCTCGCAGTAGTCGCCTTTGGAGTCCTTGAGCAGGTCTAGGGTGTGGATGACGTTCGGGTGCCTTAGTGATGAGGATATGCAAAATTCGGACGTCAGCCTTTTGCTGTACTTCTTCTCCGTCTCCTCAGGTCTCCGGCGGAACTCCTTGACGGCGAACAGCTTCTCGCCATTGGCGACCTTCTTGTGCGATATTCTTACGATGCCGAAGGCACCTCGTCCGACGACCTCCTGGCACTTGCCATACTTCTCCACCAGAGTCGTTGACTGGGCAGGTCCACCTTTCCTGTCTGAAGCGAGTCCCTCCTTCTCTTGCTTGAGCGTGTCGACCCAGCTGCTCACGAGCGATAAGTCGCTTTCGGGAGTCTGCTCTGCCTGTTTCCTTCCTAGGAAGCCCTTGAACAGATCCGTCAACTTCTCCTGACGACGACTCGATTTCAGGTGATGCTCGTGGCCACCCTGGAGCTCCGGATCGGCAACGAAGCGCTGGAAATGGGGATCCTTTCCATTTGTCTGACTCGCAGGCTTGATGCTGGGAGTGCCGGACCGATCTGCCACGCCCTTGTCGGATGTCGACGGTTTGCGCTGCGGAGCGGGTTTCGTCTGTGGAGTGGGCGGACCTTGTGGAGTGACGGTTCGGGAGATGCTCGCCGGTGTTGCGGACTCGCTGGCGCCGAGTCTATTCGCGTCTTTCGTAGAGAACATGCGAGTTAGGCGGTCTTTCACCGAAGCTTTCTCGGTTGGCTTCGGCAGTTGCTCGCTAGAGCCGAGCTGAACGACATTTCCGTTTTGGGGAACAAGGCCGGGAGAGCGGTTGGACATGTCCACCGACCTCAGCGACGAGGGCTGTGAGTTGCTCTGCGACGAGACCGTCTTTGCATCCGAGCTGCTCGCCATGGTTTCGGTCCAAAGAGGACTTGACAATCCGGTAGGAGGTGAGGACACCATGGCGCGGGTGAAGTTGGACGATCGTTGACTGCTGGTGGCGGGGGTGTGGTATGCGAGCAAATCTGGCGGGGGTGGTGGTCTGCGCTTATGCAAGCAAGAAGGTAGCAATAGGTACTGTGGCGGCGAGCGCGCTATCAGCAGTGGTGGGCAATGCCCGGGGAGTTCGTTGGGCCGTTCAAAACAGCAAAACGGCGGGAGTTGATCCTCAATTCGCTCTCTGTTGTCGTGGGGATGAAGTTGTGTGCAGTCTCGAGTGGATGCCCCGGATACTTAAAGCAAAATCGCCAGAGGGGGAGGTCGGTACTTGGATACTAGTAGACCGGCTCTAGGGTAAGAAAAGGAGGCGACGAAGGTGGGCTTTAGGTTTTACGTGACTGGATTTTTTGAATTTGTGAGCGGAGCGAGCGAGGATTTAAGCCAGTGCTAGTAAAGGCGGAGAAATGTGGAAAGGTTTGGCTCTGGCTCGGGGTGGAGAGCTATCATGGTGACGCAGAGCCGCGGCTAGATGAGGAAGGGAAGGGAAAATGGGAAAGGGATGCGATCGAACTGGCAGGCTAAGAGCCAGTATCTGGGCTGCTAAGGTGAACAAATTCCAGTAGACCCGGGACTCCCAGGCTGTGTGTCGGTGATACGGCGGTCCTGAAGAGGAACAATTATGAGGTGAGTTGGGGTATCTACGGTAGCTCAAACAAGTTGTGCACGTGTAGATGGGAGGTTATGGTCAAAGGCGAAAACCCAACAAAAAAAAAAACTGGAAGTGAGGTTAAAAAAAAGTTGATGATCTCAGAGCGAGTGGCGGTGCGCTCTCTTGTAGGAAATAATCTGCTGTGCTGGTGACCAGAAGGAGGCAGCAGCGAATAAGTACTCGGTACCAACTAAAAACTGTGAGAATAGACGGGTGTGTTTTGGCAAGAGGTTGGCCATGGGCAGTGGCCAAATGTTGACAACATGAAAAAAGACCTGCAATTGACCTCGCTAACAACCTATGTACTGGTAATTTCCAGGTTCTCTTTTTGCCCCTCCTTGGAGCATGTAGTGTCTGCTCTTGATATCGTAACAGCTTCGGCTTTAAGGCGCTTACCACAATACGCATCCTCACTCAGGCGGTGTAACTGTGAAGTCCTAAGGTTTGCTCCGTGTAAGCTACAATGCAGAAACGTTGGTAGGAACTTGGAAGGTACAGTAAGTCTACATGCGCAATAGGGGCTCAAGGCTGGACACAGGTACACTTGTGATAAATGATAATTGCCGACGTCAATGTTTCGACAGAAAGTGGCTGACAGATCTTAATAATCGCCGAGTTGCCCAAAGCGGCAAACATGAATGAAGGCGCTTCCTGGTTGAGGTCAGGGCCAGAACCTTCTCTCACTCATCGAATGATCCAAGCAAGTCCTCGTGCCTCGTCGCTGGTTCAGACAGTCGTCAGAGCCACAATGTCTTCTGGCATGTCGTCTCCCCAAATCTTTGATCGATCCCTCTGTCGTCGTGTACGGTATCTTCCTTCGATCGACGACTGCCTTGATCAGTTGCCAGAAATCACTTCTCGAAGCACACTTACCCCTCCCTCATGTTGGCGGCCTCCAAAGACTCCGTACTCTAAGCTTAGGTACTTTTTAGCTTCGGAGGTACAGTACCAAGCTAAGGCAAGGTACCTTCAAAAATTCCTTCGCGCAGTACAAATAGGAATTGAAATCAGCGAATCTGGACATCTGTCTGCTTTCCTTGGTACTGTACATACAATTGCTTACGGCGGTTGACCAAGATGTCGTTCTACTATGTACACGTGTAAAGCGGGCCATAACCGGTGATAGAAGACCCATGATTGGCTATGTCCCGGAAATCGACTTATAACTTGCATCTGTTTGCTGCTGCTCCCATCTCTTTGCGGCACTTCTCGTTGTTGGAGGTCCTGGAGGTACAGGAAGCTACGAAACACCCCATTTCTGGAGTCTGGATCTGTGTTTCGCTTGGAGCTCCTTTTCATCATGTATACCCGCAGTATCATGCATTTCGCCATGTGTCTGCTTTATACCCACCAGTTCGGTTTGTCTATGAGGCATTTTCAGCTACGTCTCCTGTTGGTAGCACGACCGTTCTCGACCAGATTCCAGCTACTGCTGATGGCTTGATGGCGCCATGGGTACGATAGCTTCCTTCTCGTGAACCTACTAGAACTTGTAGAGGTACTCCGCATTCTCACAAGTTTCGCGCCAAGTTCAGACGTAGAGCTATTGGACCGGACCAGGGGCACGCTCGCAGTGAACTTTGCTCTGCATGCAGACAAATTGGCCCGGCTGCTGACCAGCTGCGCCGCCTGCATTACACATGCATATCACTGAACCCTCTCGGCCCTCCGAACAACCCGCCATAACCGGAGCGGGATAGTGCAAGAATGTTCTACCCTGCGTGGCAGCCAACATGGTGTGCACTTCGAGATGCGAGCTGTATCTGACTTGCCTCGGACCCCGTCCCGGAGCTCCCAGGAACATTGGTCCGGTTCGGGTGCAATATGCCGACATTGAAACGTTGAAGAACACAGCTGCAGGCTTGCCTCTTCTGGGGTCCCGATTCGAACCTGCCGGAGAAGTACGGCGGCTGTCTTGACCGCTTCTAGAGGCTCTCCTCCTAACCAACCCGCGTGTGAGCTGTCGGGGTCATTGTCGTGCGGTAGAGAAGCGGTGAACCCAACCGTCGCACAGTACGATTCCGCTTCGACTGGATAGCTCAGCGGCCGTCTGCACAGCAGAATCCTGAATGACGCAGGCGAAATCTTCACATGCCAACACAATGTCAGGATCCTATCTTCATGGCACAGGACGCATTGTTTACTCGTGTTCCTGCTGCCATAGGGTGCAAGACCTGATATGACTGGTGTGCGATGACAGCTTCGAAGAGCTGCATTCAAGAGCTCCAAAACTCTGACGTCACACTTGAACTTGCCGTGCGTTCGTGCCGTCTTGCAGGGAGCCTCAAATGTTTCACGGTCACCCATGACCCCTGGCCAGGCAACATCGTGCTTGAGGACAGCAAGACGAGTGGTCAATTTGGCCCGTTGGCCGTGTTGGACAAAGAACCCGCGGTGTCGATGTTGTTGGCAAAGGGGGGTTGCAGAATCCCGTCTCCATGCTTCCTGCAGGCAGCTGTAGCAACTTGCATCCGCGTAATATGTCGTGTCTTGCAGCCGCTTTGATTGCAACGCCACGGTCATTGAACGATGCTACGCATGTGTCTTCGAATAGAAGTACTCTGATAAGGGGCAACGTATGCAACGTATCGGAGTCAGCATGCTGATACAGTCGTGCAGTCCACCGGTTGAGGGCATCACGAAAACGGACCGGTCACGACAATCCATCGATATCTGGCATCATCCTTTGCAATGGAGATAATATGCCTGCATGTTTCATTCGTCCATTTCGTTCCACGTCGAGCGCGTGGAGCAGTGATCAGCCTACTATCCGATACGCTCTCCGCTGGCCTCCTCCTTGGTAAACGACAGTCAGAGCCACCCTTGGGGAAGCACCAACTGTATACTAGGTACACCAAAGGAATAGACTATCCGAAGCGGCGACACCTTTGTTTCTGGCAAAGCAACCTCCCGGCAAGCAGGAACCTCATGTACCGAACCATCGCCGTGTAAGGTTCGTCAATAACCGACGGCAGGTGGTACGCAGGCGGTATCATGGCTTGTTGTGCATCAACAGAGATATGGGATGGGATACTGCCGTTCTTAAGGTCCCTTGGTTGAAGCCGTCGTTCTACTCGAATGCGCCGCGTGCGTGTATCGGGCTTATTCGGAAAGACCACATCAGGATCATAGTCTTGCCAACATGGATACCCTCGTAGCACTTTGCTTGTCGGGCTCGTGAGCTCGTGGTTGGAAACGTGTGTCCCGCGATACATCGCCACCCATTTTCAACCAAGACAAGCTTTCGCCAAGGCATTTCGGCAATGGTTACCTTCTTAGCGCTGCCTGATCTCCATCTCACATGTCCTTGGCATGGGAAAGGGTTGTTGAATACACAAGTTATCAGGATAGGGATTTGACGGCATGGAGAAAGTGGTGTGTAGGATCCGGGGCTAGTGACTATACAAAGACAGACGTCACCTAGAGCCATACACCAGGTAGAACATGTCTGTAACCTTTCCGGTAAAGACGTTGACGCTTCCATGGGACTATCAAAGCCTGACCCTCTGCTATATCTTGAGGGTGGTATGCGCATTATTATCATGTTCTTCAGAGCCTGGGTTTGAACCGCCGCTTCGTGTCTGATATCTTGTGAGTCGGCCAACCTCCGCTTATGGCCACTGCAATCCTCGGTCTGGCGTCTCTGCTGCACAGTATACCCTAGCTCTCGACATATTTGCTAGCCGGCTTGCTCTAATCCTGACCGACTCCCACGATCGTCTGAGCCTTGCTCCTCGCATCATTCACAGCTCCATGGACCAAGTCCGCGAAGCTAACTCCGCTCCTTGGAGCAGAAGCAGCAGTGCTCTTCCCTTTACTATCGTCCAACTCGTCCTCGTCACCATCTCCCACCCATGTTATGTCTGGATCCTCCATGGTCTTGAACTTTTTCTCGTCCCGTAAGTGCTTGGTCAGATAGAGAGTAGTACCAGTACCTTGCCTTCCTTTCCTGCTCGTAGATCTCTTGATCTTGTTCACCTCTTCCTCAAAAGCACGATCATACACGTTGAAATGGACGGCGGTAGGTGAATCTGACATGACATCGGCAGTCGGTATATCGCCCGAAGCGAACGCGTCCTGCTCCCCAGTGCCAATGCCCAGGAAAGGGGGCTCCTCGTCAGTGGGGTCGTGGGCGTGTCCCTTTTCGCCGACCAATTTCTGCGGACCGCTTGGGGAGCCCTTTAGGAATCGCTCGCGCTCTTTGATGATACGAGCCACGTGGTCTGCCGCCATCTTTGCTTCCTCATCGTTGGAGACTCCACTCGATGGTTCGCCAGTGTTTGACGAACGCGAATCAGTTGACTTGCCTTCCCTCTCTGCGCCGTCGAACCCTTCTGAAATGGGCTCGTTGGGCTTCGATACCTCTCCCTTGGGGGTGAGAAGACTTTTGAATTTTGATATTGCTTTCATCTTGTCGGGACCATCATCAGCCTTCTTCTCGGGAGATCTCGGATACATCACAACTTACCACGCAGAAGAGATGGTCGATTTTTCTCGTAAAAGCATGATTCACCTCGAGAGCGTTGGGCATATCAACAGGTTCTGCACAGTTCTCTTCAGCGCTCATCATGGGATCTTTTCCCCTTCTTGTTACCCAGGGGTGTTCCTGCAAAGGCAGATATTAGCTTTTTTCGAGCAAGGGAGAAGGGTATAGCACCGAGTGCCTCATAAACATACCCTAAGCTCGGGCATTGTTATTCTCTTGTCTGGGTCCTTCTCCAGGATTTTGTGCATGAGATCGACAAAATCAGGATCCTCGTCTTCTGGGAGTTTGATGCCGTCGGTCCTGATAGCCTCGTACATGTCTAGCACACCGTTTCGTTCGAACGGTATCCTCCCATACCGCAGACAGTACAGTGACACGCCCATAGACCAGATATCGGCAGCTGTCCCCGACACATCGCCATGTTTGCCGACGCATAGTTCGGGGGGTAGAAACGCAGGCGATCCGGCTGTCTTTGTTGTGCGCATCTGATCTGGCTTCTCGAACATCTCCGAGACACCGAAGTCAACGATCTTGAGCACATCGTCGTCCGTAAGTAGTAGGTTGTCTGGCTTGATGTCACGGTGAACTACACCTTGAGCATGCACTAAGGAGCAACATCAGCAGCCACACAGACACACACTCCGCAGGACAGGGGAATACCCACAGTACTCGATACCCAATATGAGGTCTCGAAACCAGCACCGGCAGGTTTCCGGGGGATAGGGGTCAGCAGGGTCGTCAAGTCCGACCTTCATCACTACACCTTTCTTGCACATCTCCAGAACCATGTACAAAGAGTCCTCCTCGGGGTCATCCAGCACCTCTATCAACTGAACCAGATTTGGGTGATTGAGCTTCTTCATGATAGCAATCTCTTCGCGAATGAGATAGAGCGCATCTTTGGCCTCGCTTGCGTGCTGATCGCTCAGTCGGGCAGTCCTGTGAGCACCAAGTCCGGAACCAGGCGCGGGCGGGAGTCGTCGGTTCAGTCCCCGGGGTCCGAGCCGAAGAATGTTGGACTGGGCTCTCTTTCTGAGACGAGCTTTGGAAAACTCCTTGACCGCCTGGTGGGAGAGACGAAACTTGTCAGACGCGAATACCATTGGTGGCTGTATCATCCACGAGATGAACTTACATATTCGTTCCCGAACTGGTCTGTAGCAATGTGAACGGCGCCATAAGAGCCTCGGCCGATTTCCTCCTTGATGACATATTGGTTGATTACATGGTGTGGCCGGCCATCTACGCCGTCCTCTGTGTATTCTGACTTTGCATTGAGAGTCTCCTTTATCTCTCGGTGTACGGATCTCGCTCTCTTATGGTGCCTGATAGGGCTCTGAAACTTGCTCTCGGCTGCAGGCGCTGACCTTGAATGTGGTACAGGAGGTCAGAGTAGTTAGTTGGAGGACGAGCGAAGGCGTCACTTACAGGTGGGGAACCAAGAGCGGCCGTTCCTCACTTTCGTCACCATGGAAGTCCACCTTGATTCCAGGTGAGGGAAGGTCAGCCTTCAAGGAGTCCAATTTCGCCATGCCCATGTCTTCTTCGCTGTTGAACATTGGTGGGCTGGCCAGAGGAGGCCGCTGGCTTTCTTCGTCCGCCATGTCGGGCAATGCTACCAAAGAAGAGCCTGCGCAGATATATGGATGATGCGGAGACCTGCAACTGAAGAACGATGATACTTGATATAGCGCCCAGAATGGTGGAGAGAGGGCAGAGAGACCTATTGCTTGGTGATCACGCAGTCGAGCTCTGCGTGCGAAGGTCTAACGAGAGCAGTTCTAGTCAGCTGTAGACGGGAAGGTGTGATTTATATAGGAAACTAGAGAGAAACATGCCGATAGAAAACTCGGAATATACACACCGGGTTGACTGTGAAGCTCGACTAAGGAGAACTTATCTACTGTAAGTGCCTTTTGCAGTTTGAGTCTGGGGAGAGTCCGTATCCTTGGGTCGCCAGCAGGTTGCCTTATTTCCTCAGCCGTAACGTGAACAGCTATCTGTGTGTGATAGCCCGTCCAGGCAATATGGATACCCGCTGGATACAAGACCAATGGCGATTACAGCCAGGGAAAGAGGTCAAGCTAGCAGCTCAGTTTCTTAGCAGAGGTTCGTCACGATTGGGCGTCTTGTATGAGGCATGGGCACGCTATCCGTTAGTGAGATCACCCCTCCACCCCTCCCTCATATGGATTTTCTCCCGATTGTCTCCAACGTTAAACTGCCCCACTAGAGCTTGGAGGATTGACTCCGCTGCCCGGAGATTCCCGTTTGAGCCTCGTGATTGGACACGCCCAGGATGAGACCCTGACCTGGTTACCTTTTGGTGTTCAGAGGTACGTCGGGTGCACGTGGATTTGGCGCGTTCTCTACAGTAATTCATCAGTTCCATTTCAAGGGCAGATTAGGACCGTCCTCATGTTGTGATTGCATTGCGGCGGACCACACGACCTCACAATTCGGAGGCCCTCGAGCGGCAAACCTTCCAGGCAGACACCACCATGGTGGTCTACTCCTTTTACATCTTTGACCGGCATAGTAAGCTTACGACAGCCTCGTGCCTCTTTCGTCTTAAACAAGACTAACCAGGTAACAATTGTACAGCGGAGTGTGTCTACGCAAGAACATGGTTGCCATCCGACCGGCCGCTGTCCTCTTCGACCGGCGCAGCAGCAGGAGCAGTGACGACTGGCGCGTCGAAACCAAAGCGACGAGATGACAACGACAACACGGCCAAGCTCATCTTCGGTACCGTCTTCAGCCTGCGGAACATGGTGCGCCGCCTAGGTGGTGAAGACGACGCTTTCATCAGCTACCGCACAGCGCAGTACAAGCTACATTACTACGAGACCCCTAGCAACACGCGTTTCGTGATGCTTACCGACACGTCAACGATGAGCATGAGGAACGTGCTTCATCAGATATATATCAATCTCTGGGTGGAGTATGGTACGAAAACTCCTGTGTCGCTTACCTTTGGAATTGGAGGACGTGGGCTGACCTTTCTTTTGCGCTGTCTGCTAGTTGTGAAGAACCCGTTGTCCCCTGTCGAACACAAAGGTGGCGAGGGCGTTAAGAACGAGCTGTTTGAGCTTGGACTTGATCAGTTCGTTCGTAGCCTCATGTGAACGGGATCCAGACATCTCAGCACAAGCTACACCTGATCTTCGACATACCCGCGCCGTCCCCTCGCGACATTCTCCCCACCATAAATGCGGGATGAGGATTGGATACTACGTGGTACCATGTCTTCTGAAGCTCCCAAAAGCTTTATGAATAAGAAACATGGCTGTATACTTGAGGATCCTAGGTCGTCGTCAGTGGCTTGGTTGCGGCACTCCCACGACACTTGCTTAGGTTATCCGACAGGCAGCGACCCAGGCCAATAAGCCTGCGGTGCTATTCCTCACAGTAGGAGGCGGCTTGCAGTGTCTGCCACAGGGAGGAGATCATGGTATTACAAGGAAACGAAACAGACGCTGCTGGCTTGGACATATCTCCAGGTAAGGGGTTGACGGAAAGGTTGTGTTAACGTAACCCTAACCCTTGGTAGACGGATTCTGAGCTTGGGCCAAGATCCGAAGGAATGTTGCGGCCCACCACTTTAAACCCCTGTGATTCCTGGCTGCGGCTCGTTATCGCTGTGCATAATCTCGTGAACCCGGTGCGGAGACCACCTGAGCACCTCCCTGGCATCGTCACTTGCTGACTGTCTCTGACCTTGGAAGCAGAGGTGTCAAAACGAGTGGCGTGCATTGCGTATAAGGCACTCAACACTTCCGTGTTTCTTTGTGTTTGCGGTTTTTGCCGTTGGCAGACACACAGCACAATTTATTCTGCTTAGGCAGGAGAACACCATCACCACAAAGACGCAGCTCTCGGATCGACCGGTTGTTCACCTCGACTCAAGCCTCCCCTGCGTCTGAACGAGTAGCGTTACTTTGCCCAGCATACGGGACGCCATCTGTACTGCACATCGGATTCATTTGGCATTCTGCACGTGAACCGGTTCGGGCGGTGTGTGAGTGTGAACGGGCGGAGCCTTCTAAGTCGGTCAAGTTGTCCCGACCGAGACGACATCATCGGGCCGGGGGTCAAGCAAGCCGTTTGGTATACCTCGCTCCGTCTCTCGCGGGTCTCCCACAGCCAAGGGTCTCCGCATATCTCGGACTGCGCATGCCACTAGTCGACATAACAGCTCTTGGATATAGTTTGAACTTCTTTCAGGCGGAAACCTAAAACAAATCTATCTTCCCCCATCTCACATCAACTTTCCGCGCCACAAAAACGAGACCTTGACAACCGCCGCATCTCTTCACAGTCACAACAAGTCAACCGCAACCATGGGTCTCTCCTACAATACCTACCTCTCCGGAAACAAGATCTACGGCTGCAAGAACTGCAAGACGCATCTTGCCAACCACGACGACATCATCAGCCGCGTAAGTTAAGCCCTTGACTCAACCTCGCACGAACCATCCCCTTCCTTTCCCAGATGCTAACAGAAAGACCAGAACTTCCGCGGCCAGCACGGCAAAGCCTTCCTCTTCCACACCGTCGTCAACATCGAAATGGGCGAGCCCAGCGAGCGCAACATGACGACAGGCCGCCACATTGTGCGCGACATCACCTGCCGCCAGTGCAAGGAAACGGTCGGCTGGAAGTACGATAAGGCGTACGAGACGAGTGAGAAGTACAAGGAGGGCAAGTTCATCCTGGAGGCCGAGCTCCTGTGTACTGTCAGTTGAAGGACCGAGTGACACCATGGTAGACAAGCCTTGCTTCCTGCTGGTGGAGTTGCTGGAGAAACGTGCCGATGACTGACGAGGCAAAGGCTGCCACTGGATGCGATTCATGTTACGGACTGGATTGTGTTTATTTACATTTGGCGGAGCATCACTGTTTTTTTATCATGGCCGGCGTATTGCTTTGTTACTTGGCAGGAGTGGGCGTGCTCTGGTCATGTTTGTCTTTTTACTCGCTTGCCTTTTCAGTATCGTACTCTCTTAGCAGATGTTATGCAGAGCGGTATTAGGTAGCAAGACTCAATCGAGCTGCCCATTGAACTGAGCCACTTCTGTGATGAAGCATCAAATACGACCGACGGCTTGCTAGGTTGGAAAGCCACGTCTATTGATTTATAATGGATCAAATATACAAGCATATTTATCTCGAAATCTAGGTCACGAACAGTATGCGGGCCGTGAGCTGGCACAGACAGTTGAGACAGATTCAGAGTACCAACAGGCCCCGTCTCCTCTGACACCGCCATATAAGATATTGCTCTGGCCGGGAAAGGAGAAGATCCGAACACATGCCGATGCAAAGTCCAAGATAAGACACAACCTTGAATCCAAAATCCCCGACAGCTCCAAGAACGCCAAGTTTTATGTCTTATAGGGGAAGAGAAATGTATAGCAAGCCTAGTTATGCTCGATCGGTTCCTCGGGCAACAGCTCCTCGATGGGCTCCCTCGCCTTGAGGAAGTCGAAAGGCGGCTGGATCAGACCGTTGAATAGGAAAGTGAAGTACACCAGCAGGGCGAAGCCTACCACCTGCAGCCACTTGAACGTCTCCCAGCCGAGGCCGAGAGATACGATCCAGATGAACAGCGTACGGCAGGTGTCGATGGTAGACCTCGATGTCGCGCTGACGGTCCTGGTCACGGACAGGCCAAAGAAGTTGAAGCCGCTAGAGCAATGGTTAGTGAACTGACACGCTTAACACGACGAGAGGAAAAGAATGGACTCACCCGATGCTGACCATGATAGCGAAGCTGCTCAGTGCCACAGCACGGTTATGGGTAAGCTGCCGCCACCCTTCAACCATATCGAACGGCCCGTAGCGTCCGGCATCCGTCCTGCCCACCGCAAAATGCAGCACAATCATTCCCAGCACCGTGACGGCAAACCCAAATGTCCCCTCCCACCCGACAACCACAATCGGCTCCACGTCGCTCCTCTCCAGGATCCACTCCTCCAGCACGAACTGCGTGGCGGTGAAGATCTGCGCCCCGGCGATCATCAAAACACCCGCTATCGCCCGCAGCGTGTCGGCGCCGACGTCCGCCGCCCGCACGCCGTGGGCCTCGACCTTCTTAGGGTCGGGCCACAGAGCGCCCGCGAGCCCGACGATGGCCACGCCCGTGACGACGCCGGCGAGCGAGAGCCACTGGAAGAGGTGCAGCTTCCGCCGCAGGAATACGACGCTGAACAGGCCCACGAACAGGACCAGCGCGCCGCGGGTCATCTGATAGATGCTCGCCGCCACGAGCAGCAGACCCGCGTTCATCAGCGTCGTGCCGAGGATGTCGCAGATCGCCGGCAGCGAGAGAAGCAGCACCCTCCAGCCCCGGAGGGCGTTGGGATCCTTCCCGCTGGCGCTTCCGTTGAGCGCGGTATGAGAGCGGACGCTCGCGCCGTCGTTATCGTCGGCCGTCGGCACCGCTTCGTATGATTGGGAGCGGGACTTGGAGACGTAGCGCCGCCAGAGGGACATGCCGGCCACGACCAGCCAGCAGCCCATCTCGCCGACGAACATCTGCGCCGACTGTAGCACCGGCTGCTCGAAGGCGTGGCGGTTCTTAGGGTCTGGGTCTGCGCAGTTGCGAACGCATTGGTTGTCCTGTTTGGACGATGCTTTGTCAGCTACCTGTGGCCGCCTGAGATAAGGTAGGGAGGGAACGTCGTACTTGGAACTTGGTTAGGAGGGTGTTGCAGACGCCGGTTAGGAGCATCATCCCCACCAGGAGGGGGATTGCGGCTCGGGGAGCCATGGTTGCGGCCGCTTCGGAAGGAACTTGTATGTGTATTGTCGCGCAGGAGGATGTCAATTCAAGTCGAAAGGGCTACTGCTGGGTTGCCTGAAGCAGTGCAGCGGCCTCGAGAAGCGGGAGACCAAGTGTTATGATGGCCGCGGGGTTGGTTCGGTTGCCGGTTGCTGACCGGTCAGCCAGGAGTAGTTCTGAATAAGCCTAAAATAAAGAATCCCTAGTACTGCGCGAGGTAATGGGAACAGAAGACAGCCCCCGAATGGAGGAATGATGATGGACTGCACCTCAGTTCAGTCGTTCAAGGTTCTTTGTAGGCAGGAGGTGAGCTTATTGCCGTTTCGGATTGTCAATGGTCATGCCGGCGCTGGCGGTTGGTCCGGATAAGCGGGTCCAATCGTCAGAGGCCCAGTACCCGGCCACTTACTCATTGTGGCTCGTGATGGCTTGGAATGGCTTGTGATGTGCTGTTCCCTCACCCCTGTGTAAGGCAAATAGCTCTGGTCAGAAGCCTGCAAGTTGCAGGCTGCAACGGCCGCTCATTCTGAATAATAATCTCGTAAACCTACGTTTTATGATGTTCGTTTCGTGATTTCAAGGGCTTATAGCTAAAGGTGTGCCTGTGATCTATAGAAGTAACCCTCAACAGAGGGCAAGTTCATCAACTAGCCGTATACCGATGTTAACGTCCGTCTATATTGAAGCAGGCCGAGTTGCCGCCGTGCTCAGAACTCCAGGCTATAAAACACTTTCATGGAATGCCCTCCAGACTGTGTAGGTATCTAGGTCTCCCAATGCCCTCAAATGCAATAGCAAAGCAAAAAACGCATGCGGTCGACGCCCAGTCATTACTCGACTAGGTCTTCTTTCCAAGCCCAAGCGCCTTCTTCGCCTTGCTGTGTTTCTCTCCGTTCGCCTCTTCGTCCGCGACCTTCTCCTTGGGCCTCTTGCCCTTGAGATTGTTGTAATGCAGAATACCGTGTTCCTCGTCCTGTGCCAGCTTCTCCTTGTCCTGTTCGGTCAGGGGAACGCCCTCGATGCTCTTCACTTTCTTACTCTCGAGAAATGCCACAATGCCTCCGACGGCTGCGATTATACACGCCAATGCAACGAATAGACCAGTGGACCACGACGGGCGATCGTATCTGTTCAAGCCCCACATGAATCCGGAGAGGACAGCTTGCAGGAAGGTGTTCCCAATCATAGTCCAGATGAAGAAATCCATCTTCCAAGGTGCCGTGGGCGGAGCTCGGACTCCAGTCAGAGGCGGATCCGGGATCCTCTCTACAGGATAAGGCACGGCGCTGAGCGGAACGTCCTCTGGAATGTGACCAGGGCCGACTTCAAGCGGCAGAGCGTCGGATCCCTCGAGACGAAACCAATCACGCTTGAGGCCAGCCAGGCGTCGCCAAGCCTCCTCCTGCTTCAGGACGCGATACTTCAGCAGATAGTACCAGTCGCGAAACCTCCAGGGTGCCAGTCCGAATCCTGTTACGCAGAAGAGCGCATTGAGAATTTGCGAATCGACCTCGATCCAGATACGGCGCGGGGAGTTGATATCATTGCATGTTGGGTGGCACATGGCCGGCGAGGCATTGCAAAGCAGCAGAAAGAGCATGCCACCCCATGCGACGACGTTGAGTCCGTACAGCACCCAGAAGAAGCCCCAGAACGTCGTGGAGAACTTCCACGCAGTCTTCAGCCCTTGCACAGTCGACTCCTGCCAGGTATACTTGGGCGGGAAGTGGTATCCATTGTCAAATGGCTCCATGAGCTCAGCATCGATCGTTTCCTGGTCGGCAATCGACGTGTGGTCGGACGCCATCTTCTGTTGCTCGTTTGCGGTTGGCTCTGTGCTCACTGCCTGTCGGTCCCGTCTTTTCTCCCCATACTCCTCGTTGTTCGGAGAGGAAGCCTTGCGGTGCAACGACGCGCCCACGAGAGGCTCGGGGTCTGCGCTTAGAATCGGGGCCAGGGGAGTGCCAGGCGACTTCTGGCCTGATGATGAGCGATGTGGTCGGCCGGTCCTATCGACAGAGAGGACGGACGCAGCGAACTCTCCAGTGGTAGCCATGAATCCAGATGGAGGGGTCGACTCCTCGAACTGTTTCGATAACCTTCGAATACTACCTCCAAATGACGACCTGGAAACGCCGCGACCTCTTGTTGAAGGAGTATCACTCGTGCGTCGGACTGGAGATATAGGCGGAGTGAAGGAGTCATGCTGAGGGGTGGCCAATGCTGGAAATGGCTCGACTGGGGTCGACGGTTTAGCCATGACGGCTGACCGTATGTTTGTGAAGAGAAGATGCTAGATAAGGGCTATACTCTGCAACTGAAAGGGCCTGCGACGTGGTAAGATGTGTCTGGCAGGTCAGGTGGTATTAGTCGCAACGGAGCACAAGGCGACCCCGTTGAGCGTGTTGAGAAGGATGGCTCAATCAATTGGGTATGCTAGAATGTAATCATGCGATGAATCGAATGAAGCAGAGACAGAAAGGCACCTGGCTGGAAAATGGTTTCGCAGAATGAAGTACTTCGCATCGACTGCTCAGTGTGGCGCAAAGACTTGATATTTGATAAAAGCAAAAAGTCGGGGCAGCATTGAAGAACATGGGGAAAAGGTGTGGTAGATGACGCTTATGAATGACCCTCTCCTTGGATCTTTCTGTTTCGAATCAGGTGTTTGTTTAATTGAGTGGGCCTTGTTCCATGTCACCAATGATCCCTTGCGGAGGATTTCACCACGGGCTCTGCTGTGACCCCGTGTTGCCGTGCGGCCTGTGGAACCGGTGATGTCAGTACGCAGATATACTGTGATACAGACACGGCAAATATCAAATCTTGCTGATCCATCTTAACATGGATTGGTTATAACTATTGACGGCAATCAGACGCTTCAAGAAAAAGGGAAGCAAAAGACACAAGATCGAGCTCTTTTCTGCTAGGTCATTTGGGTCTTCGTGAAGATGCCGACGGCGGCACGTGCAAATGGGTGAGATAGAGTCCACCACGGTAATAGATACCATAGAAGCCCAGGCCCGGCGCTGAGGTCCCAGGGTCCGGGCCACTTTTTAAGATTTAAGCTCCGTCCTGCTCCTTTTTTCTTCGTAGCCTTCTGAGCCCAGGCGCCCTGAAGAAGCTGCAGGTACTTGCGGCAGCTGTGGGCCTCGGCTTGGCTGATTCTTTTTATGGATTCTGAAGCTTCGAAGGTAAATTTCTGTTGACCTCTGTCATAACGTTCATCTCGCTGGCAACCTCCGCAAATATTCTCCCCTACCTCCGCTACCTAACGTCGAAGATGGCTGCCACTTCACATCTTGAGGCTCTAGCGCAGACGGTACTCTACAATCTGGAGAATCAACATGACTGGACCGAGCTACGCATCCACCGTCTCCCAGGCCTCTCGAGACCTTTGATATCAGGTCTCCCGCCGCGCCGGTTATATGTCCATCCGGACGAACAGATTGAGATCATCATGGCCGAGAAAAACAGGGAGGAGCGCATTCCTCAACCTCCAGAGTTTGAATGGGTTCTGCCCACTCACCTGGCTGAGAAGTGGTCCATCAAGGCCTTTGCCGAGGTTTTCGACTCAGTCGATGCGATTCCCCCGTCGGACAACACCCGGGAGACCACCGATCTGGAGGACGAAGATGCGAAGTGGAAACAGTGGAGGGGCCCGAAACGCGGCAAGAGGATTCTATTGTCAACTGTGCAGGACGACTCGACTGTTACGTACTACTTGATGCATGATGGCATCGTCAAGCCTCGCCAGAACTAAACTTTTCTTCGCGCCTGTTCTGAAGGCCTGCAGATATCTTTCCTCGCAGAATCGCAACCTGCTTACGGCCTGAAAATGACCTTCTGCACTTTCATGCTGTCGAAGAGATCATAACCCTCCACGGCATCCGCCAGAGGCATGACCTTGTCGAACATGAAGCTGGGGGCAAGATCAGCAACTGCATAGCCTCGGTCGTCCACTGCAACGAAAAGTGACGTACCTGAATTTGTCTTGGTTCTTGGCCAGAACCTCGAGGGCTTCGGGAAAGATCGACCGAACCGGACACCGTCCCACCTGGAGTCTGAAGTTCTTGCTATACTCTTGTTAGACCTGGGGACATCTTGCTCGCGGGGGGCCTTGGTCCTACCTGTATGCTTCGCCGCCGGTCCACGGAATCTGCAAAATGGCATTAGCAAGGGCCTAGCGTCATCTTCACTCGGAAAGGGTTTGTATACCTCTGCATTATGCACACCAATGCTGCTGATGGCTCCAAAGGGTCTCAAGATATCATAGGCAGTTCTGAGAGCGGGACTGAGGCCAACCACTTCAATTACGGCATCTGCGCCACGGCCCTCCGTCACCTCCTTAATTCTCTTCACCATACCGTCCTTGTCTTTGGCGAAATTGAGCGGCTCAGCGCCCAGCTTCCTCGCTTGCTCGAGGCGGCTTTCCACGCTATCAATGGCGAAGAGATGTTTCGGCCGGTACTCGAGGGCCGATACTATGGCGCAAAGGCCGACCGGTCCACAACCAACAACAACGACGGTGGCTTCACTAGCCTGCATCGGCTTGATCAGCTCGAACGCGTTCTTGGCGCCGAAGTAGCCAGTGGGGAAGATATCGGCCATCAAGATCAAAGTATTGTCGTTTATCTGAGGGGGTGCTTTCATTATAGTCCCGTCGGCGTACGGAACGCGGACGTACTCGGCCTGGCCGCCGTCTAGCTTTTCGGAACCGAACAGCGTGGAGTGGGCGCACCGCGAGGAGAATCCGTTTCTGCAGTAAAAGCAGTCCATGCAGGAGACGGTAAACGGGGAGACGACCTTGTCGCCGACCTGTACTGTCTTGACTTCGCTGCCGACATCTTTAACTGTACCGGTGAACTCATGGCCCATAATAAAGCCGGTTCCAGACTTTTGGTGACCCCTGAAGGTATGGAGTTCTCTTCATCTCAGTGTTAGCGTTGAGTTGTCGAGACTTGTATATATGGATAAATCATACGAGCCACAGAGAGCAGTTGCCGCAACCTTCACGATGATATCCTTGGGATCAACAACTGGAATAAAGCGCCCATTAGCTGGAAGGCTGTGCCCGGGAGGTCATGGCATATTCTTACTCTGCGGGATGGGACGGTCCTGCACGGATACCTTCTTGGGGCCATCGAAGACAACGGCTTTCATAGTCGTTGCGGTAGACATGTCTGAATATATATATATATATATATCTCACCAGGATCTGAACCCAGAGAGCAAGCAGGCGGTTCAATGATACAAGGTATTCAATGATGTACGATATCGGATCGAGGATGAATACTAGAATTCCAGCAACTTAGGTGATGTGACATATGAGCTCAGGTCTGGAAATATATCGCATGTCAACAGCACACCGGCCGGTATATATTCCCGGTGCTCAGGTGGAGGCCGAGCCATGCCCATTGGAAGACAACTCCACTCTGCGGTCTTTCTGGCTTCATCGAAGATCTCCAACAGAGTTCCCTGCTGTCATAAGATATTCAGGAAACAACCAGTTGACCTCGGCCAGGTATCCCGACGTTGAGGGGTATATCGCGGGGTGATTACATAAGGTAAGTGACCAGGCGAGCAGATGGATGCCAACAATAAGCTGCACGAATGCCTTTACCAGACCTGATTCAAATCATGTCGCTTCTCGGTCGCAGCTTGACAGGAGGAATGTTATTTTGTACAGGCGTTGTTTAGGCAGGTTCTTGACTCATGTAGCGCAAGTCAGGTCGAGTCTACTGAAGTAAAGCGATCCCGATGTCGGCAATGCGGAGGAGATGGGGAACGTTCTTATCGTCTTTACAGAGCGGCCAGAGGTGCCCCAGGGATTGGTTTAAACTTTCGGATCGGCAAGATGATGAAGAGCCGCAAGTCAATGTCGGCCAACTTGTCGGCCAACTTATCAAAGATACCTCCATAAGTTATAACATACAGATATCCGAAATTGGGGCTTCTGACTCTTGGCCATACTCTCGTTTTGCCTTTCCTCAGGACAGCAGTCAGTGCCAAAGGGATTTGAGGTTGGGTGCCCCTTGTGGGTCGGTACCTCGCCGTCATAGGCGGCTGACTTTAGGACGCGGCTAAAATCGCACGTTGTGCATTGGCGTTGCTCGCACAGTTGCGATCCGCCAATCCGCCAACATAACCGCCATCACGAACGGCCCTGACGGCCTGACCACATGGCGGGTGACAAGAAGCCCCGTCCCTATCTACACCGCCAAAGCTAACGGCTTAAACGGGCTCAGCGCTTTCCTACGAGATGTGGATGCAGATTGCAATTACAGAAAAGCGGTGCGAAAGTGACGGACGTCTTTTTGCGGCTCGCTTCTGTATGTTCAAGATGTCTCGTCCTCGCAACAGCGGATTTACGTGACGGTATCTCAACGGTTCTGAGTGCGCATGCCAACCTAGCAAGAGATAGGGAGCTCGGCATTCGACCGTCTTGAGAAGGGGCTTGAGCAGCCCCGAAAAGAGGGGAGGTGGTCTCTTATTTTGAGTCGCCAGTCTTACCGGTGCAATGACGCGCTATGCGAAGGCATGACGGGATTGGATGAGGCTGAACGAGTTGGTGGGATCGGAGGATGGTTTCGGGGCCACACAGCCACTCGCAAGTCGCAGTTCGCAATTCGCTCGCCCTACCTGTATGTGTTCCCTCGGTTCCCTGGGCCTTCCTCACGGATTCTGTACCGCGACCAAATGTTTCTTGATGACGTGCGCCATATTGCAGCGACAGCAAAGCAAGGAGGAAAGGACGTATCGTGACGTTGTGAGGCCCATGGGGGTAAGGCAGATAAGGTGGCTCCTTATGCACTTCCTCCTGTCTGGCTGCTTCCGGGCTGCTTGTGAAAACGACAAACAACTAGGGATATACAACCTTCACGATGCCTTTATCTGTCTGTCTGTCAACCACCAAGGAGAGAACGCGCAGGCGGCACGATCCAGGGGACCTTGCCGCCCCCACAGATGCACGCTTACGAGGGGCTACAATTCATGGCCCTGGAGCTCCTGCAAAGTGTTGATTACCTGTGAGCAGTCATGCAGGAAGCTCTTCAATGCGTAGTGATTCGTTTGCCGGTATCCCGTCACTGTTCTAATATCGTGTCTTACAGAAGGATACGTGGGCTGAAGAGATGTCGATGTTTTGGGAGTTTCGGGCAGCTATGTCTCGGATGGCTACCTTACTCTTCGCCATAAGGATGCATAAAGTAGATGAACTGACTCGAAGGATCATGCTCTCTTGCATGCAAAACATTGTGACTGTGTCCGTACACCACTCGCTCTTCACTCGTTGGTGGTTCTTCCCAAGTGTGGGTGAAGTTCAGGATTCCATCCGCGTGCCTGCACTTTCAACAAGGAAACCCCATCCCGCGCCGATCATCACGACCAGTAAGATGCTGCGACGTGCCTACCAGGTATCATCTCGGTTTTTTTGCAGAGGGAAGGAGCGGCCTGCCCGTATATCCTTCCCCTTGTCATATCGGTCCCGCCACAGTAATCCCAAAGCCTCGAAATTCGATCATGTTTCTTTTCAGTTTTCCAGAAATTCGATTTCTCAACCGACCAAGTTGCATCCATCCATCGATCGCCTATATCCAGGCCTCCAGAGCGTCGTATTGAATTTATTGCCGTGGGTAGCGCTCTTCTCCATGCCCCAGATTTAAAGGACGGACCTTAGAATAATAAGAAGACCCAGAGAGAGCATCCCCGCTTCGTTGTGGGGTGTTTCCCCATTACTTGACCACTGCGTGAGGAATTAAGAGCCGCAAAACAGGGTAACACGCCTAGTTGGGCAGCCATCCATGATCCATGAGCGTCCCCCCAAAATTGATTGAGAGAGGACCGTCCGTCCGTCGAGAGAGCACCAGAGTCAAGTGGATGTCTGACTTCTGACCGACTCCGAGTGGCCCCCTGTTTCTGTTGGCTTCTTCAACCTATTTTCCCCTCACCATCTTTCTCCTGTCTATTCGGCAGTTTGTGCTCTTCCATCCTGCTTACTTTCCAACGTTTGGCGACACTACTGTTGCCTCTTACACTCGTCCTATCAACCATCGGCACCTCCACCTCCACGTTGTCGAGTGTCGTCGGCGAGGGATAGAAACATTTGGTCTAAGAAGCCGGCAACGCCACCCGATAGGTCGGTCTGACAGGTGGTCAGACAAGTCAGCTGCGGCGTCGAGGATCCCGCTTCCCGTCTCATTCAGCGAGGGGAGGCTCAGCTCTTGGTTCCACCGTTGCACCACTCACACATCCCCAGTGTGACCCCACTTTTGGCAACCACGCACCTTTACGCCGTCGCCAGTCACCACCATCGCCGACAATCCCAGACAACAGAGGTCGTAATCGCTGGTGCTGCGCAAGCTATTCGTCTCGTCTACTCCTGGCTTCACCCGTACCGGCTTTTTAGCCGTTCGACCTGACCTCACGGCCGACGCCAGTTTGAACTTGTACCCTCGTGTCCTCGGATCAGGTCACAGCCACTCCCTTCCACAACGTTTCGCTGCTTCGGCGACAGGACTGCTGAGAGGTTTTTGTGACCCCGTTCATGGGTTCGGTTCTTCAGCTCTCGTTGGCTCAATCTCAAACTTGGATCTCACCATCGCATTTCCACTTTCATCACCCCCCCCTCCGCTACAGTGAAACCCCTGGCTTCCAGACGCGTTGTATACTGCGTTTGCGACATTCCAAGGTCAACACTGTCGCCGGCCAGCATCAACATTTACAAAGCCCTGAACGAGTTGTCCCCAGGGGACTTGCCGCGGTACCTCGCTGACCCAACCTGGACCCGACGAGGCACCCCTCGTTTTTGTCCTTGTTTAAGCTGTTCTGGGGTGCAGAGAGGAATTTGGACAAGGTTCTGTGGGAGGGTCGCACTTGCTGGTGAATTCCCAAATTAAATTCAAGCTCCCCGCCTCGTCCAAACCAGTCACGCGGTCGTGCCGGCTCCCATCAATTACAGAAGCCCGCGCAGCCTTCTGGATAATCTTGAGCAACGGGAGCCGTCCGTCTGCCAAGTAACGCTTTCCCGTCTCTCCTCTCCCGGCAGCTCTTTCCCTACGCTCTGACCAGTCCCTGCGGCTCTTACATGAGCGTCGCACTTCCGCCGCTACGCACAACCTTGGCCCCACGTCCGGTGTGCTACCTCTCCCAGGTTCCCGGTCGTCACTAGGGAGGCGGACGCCATTCTTGCTCTTCATCAAGGGGACCTATCTCCAAGGGGGGGAATAGAGGGACAACTTAGCTGTGAAGCATTGGAACGATCTGCTACCCAGACTCGTGGCCCACGCGCACGAAACGAGGCGGCTAGCAAGTTACGGCCTCGCTGTCGACAAGCTGTCTTTACACATGTCTGCTTTCGATGGCGAACTGAGAATCGGCAACATCTCGTGAGTCAGAGCACCGGACAGACTGCGAAGCTATGGGTTCCACGGCGGGGACAAGTCCTGCTCACCTTCCCTCTAGCGAATTCTACGATCCCGATGAGGTCGTCCCAAGAGGAAGCCCTATTATGGCGGCAAGACAGGTGATTTTGCGACCATCAGTAACCCCGCCGCCTTCCATAACTCTACCTCCAACAGTCAGTTCTCTGTCCGGGTCCCGTCGCAGGAAACCTAACGGTCGGCCAATGGTTAGGCCTAACGGGGGAGATCGAATGCTTTTGGAAGCGCTCGACGGCGGCAGGAACCCGGATATTTCTGCCATAGGAGCGGTCGAGGCTCTACCGTCCGACGACGATAGCGACGAGGAAGAGAGCGTAACGTCGGAAGAGTCAGACTCTTCAGCAGCCAGCTGCTCGGGAGGCGAGGATCCCCAGAGCGCTGGAGGCGACACGGGCCAGCAACCAGTGGCCGGGGTGGAGGACAAAAGGGGGCCCAGTATGGCCACTGTCTCTCCAAATCCGGGCAGCGTGGACGTCTTCGACTTGAAATCCCTTGCGGCTGGGGCTCTTCAAGCATTCACCGAGACTTCCACGACAATTACAGAGACCATCACCGCCGGGCCGACGCCGCCGGTCACCGAAAACGATGTTGTGATGCATGAAACGCACCAGCTTGGGCCAATTCCTGCGACTATTGCCATCCGCAACAATGTTCCGCACACTGAGGACCGCCGCCCAATCGCTGCCGGTGGCCCTTCGGCCTTGTATATGTCTCCGTATAGCGAGAACAGTTTATGCTCGCCACGTGATCCAGGACATGCTCTTCTGCCGATGGTGGATATGCGTTCACCTACACAGATACCAGATGGGAAAGGAGAGCTTCCGCCAATTCAATTGAACTCTCCCAGGTCAGATACTAATGGTCAGACGCCGTTGCCATCGATCAATGAACAGCTTGGTGACCTAAGACAACTTCACGAGAACGCGATGGACAGAGACGGAAATATCTTACATCCTCCTTTTCAACACTCGCCCCCGACAGGTTTCCCGCGGATGGCGATGTCTAGACACCAGGGATCGCCTCCAATCTCCCCAGCCGAGACCTTCCACCGAGATTTACCTTCGCCTAGACATATGGCCGGACAGCAACCGCTTGCGCCTGCGCCTCCATCTTCCAGTCCAACATATAACTCATATTTTCAGCACAATGGTCCACCTCGAGGGATTACTTTTCCAAACGGCACCAAGGTGCAGACATCCGATCCAGGCTCGGCGTTGGCAACGTCGTTAACAGATCGCATGAGCATAGATGGTCTCACAAATACCGGTGTCTATATTTGCCCCTGGGAAAACTGCAATGCGGCACCATTTCAAACACAGTACCTCCTGAACTCCCACGCAAACGTGCATTCATCAGCGAGGCCACATTTCTGCCCGGTCAAGGGCTGCCCGCGGAGCGAGGGCGGCAAGGGTTTTAAACGGAAAAACGAAATGATTAGACACGGCCTTGTCCACGACTCGCCCGGCTATGTCTGCCCGTTTTGTCCAGACAGAGAACACAAATACCCTCGGCCGGATAACTTACAGAGGTATGTGGAGCACATGAATGACTCTCGTGTATAGTGGCTCACATTTTCGGCAGACATGTTCGGGTGCATCACGTCGACAAGGACAAGGAAGATCCACTGCTTCGAGACGTCTTGGCCCAACGGCCAGATGGACCGAGTCGTGGACGGAGACGAAGAGGCCCATACGTATAGCGGTGTGCCTGAGCAGATTGGACTCTCCGCCAGGTACAGCTTCCTTGACTTCGCATGTGGACCTTTAACCGGCCATTTCTACGTGCAAGCTTTCGTGGTACTAAGCTATCTTCTATTCTTATGTGATATTCATCAGCATTCATTTTTGCTTGCTGGGTGTCTGTACATAGGCATGACGCGGTTGAGCGTGATACAGCATGGGCAGCGAGGGCGATACCCTCGATGGGCCCGTTCGGAGTCTGGTCATCTCTTGTTCGATTTCGGTGGGATCCTGGGCGACTATTGGTGTCCACGAGGGACAATGCTCCCTTTTCCCTCTTCTTCTATTTTCTACGGTTTTATTCTGTACTGGCGCAAAACGGTCACAGGTTCAAGGCGTCATAGGCGTCTGGCACAGATACCACCTTGCAGGGGATTTGGGCGACGAGCCGCGATTTTGAGCTCTCGTTATTTTTCGAATGAGGATATCACTCGAGCGGTTGATGTCGCAAAAGGGAGTCTCCTAAAGAGCATTATGGACACTAAATTACAGACATCATCCAATGGCAACTCTTTCAGCCCTATGACTTCACATTCAGGTTATTCATTATATAAGAGGCAAACCGTTACATGGGTATCTGTGTATACATCTACAACTAAAGTTTAAAAATAACGGACGCTCCGCACGGAGGCGGAAAGAATTTGGACCAACCCCCTCCTCATCCTGCCAACAAAGAATAGAAGGCATTTTTCGTCACATACAAAGCCAAAGATGACGCCCACACCGCACTTGCTCGAATATCCGCAGACGTCGTCACGCATCACTCTGTGAGGCAGAGGACGGGCCATCGCGCGTCCCGATGGTGCTCTCGTCCTCGCTAAACTCCCTCATCTCGCCATTCTCCGTGAGGCCCTGCGCGGTCCACTGGCCGGGTACCTCTGGCTTCCTGCCGACGAGCACCCTCAGCTTGACCACGAAGCCCTTGGCCCGCTTTGGGTCTTCGGCCATCTTCTTCAGCTCGTGCGAGACCTCGTCGCACAGGCCCCGGACGTAGTCCGCCTCCCAGCCCATGTACTTGGTCAGTAGCCGCAGGCACGTCGCCTCTACTCCGGTGACGCACGCGAACAGCCAGTCCTCGCCGAACTTCTGGTTTTCTTGGCGGCCGAGGGGGATGTCGTGCTGCATCTCCTGAATGTCCACGAAGCCGGCGTCTATCAGATATCGGCGGTCCATATGCGCCACTCCCTTAGGGCGGCCGTCCATCTCCGATGCCTGTCGCAGTGCGCTCGTGATGAGCTGTATGGCGGACCCCTCCGGGAACCAAGACACAAAGTTCTTGTACCCCCTGTGATCGTCAAAGTCCAGCACCTCGATGTACCCGCCCGGCCGTATACACGCGAAGGCCTGCTGGTAGATGAAGTTCCAGTCCCTGAAAGCCCCGGCCATGTTGCGGATGTGCACGAGGTCGACCTCGTTCGCTGGTCTGATCCATTCCTCTTCCGCGTCTTCTATGTGGAACTCGACGTTGAAGGGGACCTGATCCGTGGGCTGGATGGCGGCTATGTCGGTGCCGAAGACCTCGCAGTCGGGGTATTTCTCGGCGATGCCGATTGCCCACTCGCCTATGCCGGTGCCGATGTCGAGGATGTATTTGGGGTTGTGGAGGGGAACGGTCGTTAGCTCGAGGTCGAAGAGCTTGAGGTAGACCTGGTGGATGACATATTGGCGCGTCTGCTCGGTCACGTCGTTAGGCATGCTGTAGTCGCCGCAATAGCGCCGCCCGTGCTCGATCACATAGTCGAGGTCTTCCGCGTATAGAGTGCGGGACGAGTCACTACTGCTGTCAGCCTCGTCTCTTATCCAGCAGGGGCAACAGGCGCAACCTACATAGTGGCCGAGTCGACCATGGTATCGAAGGGATGTTCGACCTGAAAAGCGGCTTGTATCCTCGGATACGTACTGAATGCGTAAAGCGAGGTTCCCCTATCCTCCTCGCCCTGGGCGTCGGGGTCGACCTGGAGCGAGCCTGGATCAAAGACACTCGCCGATATGTCGCCCTCGACCGAGGTATCGTCAGCCTCGAGAAATCCTTCGTCGTCAGATACGGAATGATTCCCGTTCGTACTGCTGCTCGTGCTCGTGCTCATGCCATTTTGTATAGGGGGCGGCGGATGCGACTGCGAATCCTCAAAGCTGAGGTCCAGCGCGTTGGTGGCGTCGCCGTTGTGCATTTATCCTACTTCGACTGGAGCCCACTATCACGTATTTGAATCGGGTGCCGTCGCCTCTTCCCCATTAGAACTGTCTGGAATCGGACCGAGGGTTTTTCAGAAATGGCTATGCATGGGATGATATGTTCGAGCTGTCGAGCGTTGTTACTAGAACTCCCGTGGCACAAGGTTTATGTCGTGCTGTGGCGGGCCAACACGGCTGCGATGGAGGTACCGAGGGGGTACGTCCAAAGGTCAGAGTTGGTGACGGAATGTCCCTGTTTGAGCTATACGTAAGCTGATGTGGTTGGTAGCAGGTTTTGTCAATCTGACAGCAGCTAGAGTGGCGGTTTGTAGTCAATGCCACTAAGATGGGATGAAGGGCAGAACCAGGCGAGTGTGAGCACTGAGCAGAGGGAGTCGAAGGACGGGGGAGGGGGTTGACCGTTTAATAATTGGAAGCTCGGGTCGCTCCTGCAGTCAGGTCTAGGTGCAGGGCCCCGTGGCACCAAGAAGCTCGGCAGCTTCCCAAGAAATCAATGAGCTATTCCGTTTTGGTGTATACCAGTCCCGGTAGAGAAGAGATGTGATTACCTGGTAGATACTGTTTCCATGTCACAAATCACTGGCAGCATCGGCATTGTTCTCGAGTTTAGGATGTCGAAATGCAACTGGAGCGGCACGTAAACGGAAAGACCCCACTAGAGCATGCACAAGCCGTCCTTAATTCAGGGGACGGCCGGGCGTACTTCCCTTCTTCAGCCCGCTATCCGTGGTCGCTAAATCCTCCTCGGCGGGGAGACGCCGTGGAGATTCCGGACATAAAGTTCGCGGACAGGCCTGCATCGAAGCTGGTGCTTACTGCTTACCAGTGACCTCTAGCTGCTCGCACTCCGGGTTACAGCTAAAATGCCCGGCATCACAGATGTTAAAAGTAATGAAATCTGTAGCAGCTTGGAATTCCATGCTGTATCACCTAAGTCGTACGATAGTTTAAGACAAGGCATCAACTATCACCTCTTGAGGCCCTGTATAGTACCTACCAAGACAGTGGAGAGCGTACCGGGAACCAGGTCTCATGAGTGGACCTCAGCAAGGTCGAGACTAGTCGTGACGCGTAAACAAGTCGGTATCGCTCAAATCCCAACTGAGGTCGCACGATGCATTGGATCCTCACGGATATGTTATGTTTCGCGGGCCGTTGAGGACAAAGGCGACGGGACGTCTCGAGGTTCCCGCATTGTTTGACAGTCGCATTTCGCTTAATCAGAGGCGGCCGTAAACTTGGTGAACGGCAGCTCCCGTGTATCCCATCGCGGGTCGAGATCCCAGTCTAGTCGACATGGAATGCCGCTGTCAAGAAAAAGAAAAAAAAATCACTGCCAGACCCGGTGCGGTGGACGGCACTTTTATTGACTGCAACGTTGCCCGTCGGTATCCAACAAGAAGCGAGGAACAACACCCATTGAGACGACTGCACTCGAGACATCAGCCTATAATATCGCCCCAACCCAGCTAGCTGGTCGTGCAAGCTTCGTTCATGCGGTTTGTCGGGTCAATGCCAATTGGCAATATGCTGCAGCTTAAAGGTAGTCGGAAGTCTAGATTGTCAGAGACACAGCTGAACGGAAATCGGGACGCTCGCACAACCACAGACATGTTACCGGCACCACGGAACAGGATGTTTCGAAACCGCACATTCTTTCGTTTCAATCAACCCTGACATAGTACATCCTGCGGCACTTGTTGAGGCCGCAAGGACGTAACTTGACACGATAAGCCCAATATCGCTGCGCAACGGGGTGGTCTACCAACTGTACTTCCTGATGCTCATTCAAGGGGTTATTCATCCGTGTAATTGACTAGAGTAGCCAGTATTAGAGTAAGGTCTACGGCAGGAGTGCAAAAAGGTACAAAACGTACAACATCAGGGATTCCCCGGTGGTCACCCACCCGAGTACTAGTCTGACGGTTACTGGCTTATCGATGGGAGAGCGGACGGGATCCC